>JADRCD010217867.1:0-29646 GCA_019843815.1 Montemys delectorum | reverse complement strand
AAGAAAGAAAGAAAGAAAGAAAGAAAGAAAGAAAGAAAGAAAGAAAGGAAGGAGCTTTGGTTTTATAGTAGCTTGGCAGGCAAGCTCCACCTAACTAAAAACAATGATCCATTCCAGCATGAATACAACAGGCTCAACATGACTCTGGTTAACACTGCAGGATGGCCAATGTCCTAGAGAATAATTGGTTTTCATCTCTAATATAACAAGTACTGGCAAGTGTTTTATCATTGTCTTAACTGACCATAGAGTTTCCATTATCAAATATTGTAGTGACTATCTGGAGAAAATCTTCTATTAACCTTGGTGCTGGCTAGTTTTTTGTCTATTACACACAAGCCATGCTCATCTGGGAAGAGGGAACCCCAACAGAGAACATGTCTTTATTACATCAGCCTGAAGATAAGCCTGTGGGGCACTTTCGTGATTGATGATTGATGTGGGAGGGCCCAGGCCTCCATGGTGGTGCTGCCGCTGGGCTGGTGGTCCTGGGTTGTTAGGAGAGCAGGCCAATAAGCAAGACGTGGGGTACAAGGGTGGCCTCTCCTTCAGTTCTTGCCTCGACTTCATGAGGGAAAGCTGAGATAATCCCTTTCCTCCCCTAGTTTGGTCATAACCATCACTGCAGTAGAAACATAACTAAGAGAAACACTGATCTCACAGAACCAGGCAGAATCCAGGTCAGCTGGGAATTGGACTCATCTGTTCATCTCACCAGATTGATGAGTCTTCTCATAGCATGTTCGTGAGAGCAAATACATTCAAAGGGATCAAATCCTCCTTCAGCCATGGTTACCAGCTTGACTTTATTCAACTATTTAAACCTAGGAATAAAAAAAAAGATAGTTAAGAGTACTGTTGATTTTCTCTACGGTTACAAAAATTCATATACTGTATAAGCTATAAATAGTATATCTATTAATGGTATATGCTTTATTAACATGCAATAATTACAATTTTATCATATGATTTATGAACCTATACAAGCTACTGGCTCCTTCTGCCACCAACCTAACTTTTTGTAAAGTGTCTTTGGGTGCTCTAACTGGCCTTGCCTATTCTACTTAATTACTTAATTCCTAAACTCTATTTTCTACTGAAATAAAATTTAAAAATGTAAAGCAACCATTATGCTAACAAAAAAGAAGATTGGCTGAGCATGATGGCACATGTATGATCTCAAAAATTAGGAGGCTGCAGAAATTTGAAACCAGCCTGAACTACAGAGCAAGTCTGAAGGTAGCCTAGGCTACAGAGTCTTCTCAAAAAACAAACAAACAAACAAACAAACAAAAGCAAAATAAAACAAAACAAAAAACATAAGAGGGAGTAGTGAAGAGAGAGAATTCAGGAGTTAGGAGCACTTGCCACTCTTCTAGAGGACCAGTGTGTAATTCCAAGCACCCACATGGGGTGGTTCACTACTGCTTGTAACTCCAATCCCAGGGTATCCAACACCCTCTTCTGGGCTCCGAAGACTACTGCATGCATAGGATACACATAAACCCATGCAGATACACACACATACATATATAAAAAATTTTTAAAGAAAAAGAAAAAACATGAAAGAAAAATTAGGCTTTTAAAAATATCAATGTTTAAGGAATTAAATTAATGACAATAGGAGCAGGAGGGATGGCTCAGCATTTAAGAGTACTTGTTGCTCTTGCAGAGGATCAGGGTTTGATTCTCAGCATCCATAGAGTGGCTCAAAACCATCTGTAAACCCAGTTCCTGGGGAGCTAATGCCCTCTTCTGACCAGGCATGCATGTGGTATACATATGCATGTATACACACATACATACAGGCAAAACATTCATATACATGAAGAAACCTACTTTTTTTAATTAATGACAACAGAGATACCCTGTTACATTAAAAAAACAAAAAATAAAAAGAAACGAGATTCTGGGATGGAGTACTAGCAGCCAGATTTATCCTTCTGTCTAAAACAATTTTAGAAACTGGATAAAAGGCATAAAACAGGCCAGACTGCGATGACTCAGCAGTCACAAGCATAGACTGCACTTGCACAAGGAGGATTCCAAGGACCCACCCTGGGCAGCTCAAACAGCCTGGCATTCCAGTTCCACAGGGTTCAGATGTTTCTGTTTTCCATGAGCACCTGCACTCAAGTGCATATATTCACACACATACACATACATACACACTTAGTAAAGTAAATCTTATTCAATACAACAGTACGTTTTAAGCTGAAGCACACCAAGCAATTTTTAAAAAAGATTATTTATTCATTTGTTTATCTATTTATTTACTGTATAAAGAGTTTTGTCTGCTTGTGTATCTTCATACCAAAAGAAAGCATTGGCTCCTATAAGACTACAGCTACAAATGGTTGTGAGCTACCATGCAGGTGCTGGGAATTGAACCTAGGACCTCTGAGCCATCTCTCCAGATACCATCAGGCAATTTTTAAAAACTTCCCTGAGTGATGGGAAATCAAGTGAATATTGAAGTTGACTCATTTTGCTGCCTACAGGAGTTTTTAGTTCAAAACACAAGCAGGGGGCTGGTAAGATGGCTCAGCAGGTAAGAGCACCAACTGCTCTTCTGAAGGTCATGAATTCAAATTCCAGCAACCACATGGTGGCTCACAACCACCCATAATGAGATCTGATGCCCTCTTCTGGTGTATCTGAAGATAGCTACAGTGTACTCATTTATAATAATAATAAATCTTAAACACACACACACACACACACACACACACACACACACACACACAAGCAGGGAGGAAGGTTGACTTCAAATAAAATTGGGAACAGAAGGAGGAAGGACAACAGGAGTCAGGCCGAAGAGGGTCTTCGGGTTACACTGAGGATCAGGTCTTTATCCAAAGAGCAATATGGAGCCCACTAAGGTAGATTTGCCCTAGTTTATTTTGGGAAAAAACAAAACAAAACAAAACAAAACAAAACAAAACACCTTGTCTGTGCCACAGAAAGCGGGGAGGAGAGAAACCAGAATGCATAAAGGAAGTCTGGCCAAGCCTAGCAATGTATGCTGCTACCCCAGCTACCTAGGATGCAAAGCTGGAGGGATGGAAGTTCAAGGTCTGCTTGAGACAGGATACAAAGAAACTTCTAAGGTTGGTCTAAGCAGCTTAGCAAGACCCAACGTCAAAAATTAAACAGTGATCTTTAGTCAATGGTGGAGCATGTGTTTACATAGCATGCAGTAAGGTTTAAACTCAATCCCCAGTATACAAAGGAGGGATGCGGGGAGGGAATAGGGAGGAGAGGGACTTTGTGGACTTTGTGGGATGCTCTTTGAATAATAGATCATTGCTAATGATGCATATGAAGATGATGAATTATTCCATAAACAGTGTTAGAAAAGCTGGCTTCCTACCTACAACCCTCATAGCAAAATAAATTCTAGATGCACAAGTGATTGAAAGTTCAAAAGACCACAACAGTGTCCACAGACTGACATGTGTAAAGCTACATGACTGGGAATATGTCAAAGACAAGCAAACAAAATCATGAACAACTTGACAGCCAATAATTCATAAGCCAAAAACAGAGTAAAATGAAAAGACAACCTTTGAAAACAAACACCTGCGATCTCTATCAGGGCCAATTTCCTTGGTTTATAGAGATCTCTGAAAAACAAGTATGAAAATAGCAACCTTGCCTAGGCACTGGTAGTATGCACCCAGACACTCAGGAGGCAGGCAGACCTCTGAGTTCTAGGCCAGCTTGGTCTACAGAGCATGTTCTAGGATAGTTATAGATATCTATACATGGAAATCCTATCTCAAAAATAAACACAGACCGACAGACAGACAGACAGACAGACAGATAAAGGAAGAATATTCACTAGAATGTTCTAAAAGCCAAACTGGCACACCAAAAATGTCTATAACATAGTTCTGAGTAAATAAATGAATAACAGCACAATTATAGGAGATGCTATAGAACTTTGGGAAATAATTCCATCCCAGTGTGGGGATTTGGAAAATCTTTCTAAAATCTTTTTATTTGAGGGGCTGGAGAGAAAGGTATTGCTCTTGCAGACGACTCTAGTCAATCCCTAGTACCCATGTTGGCTGGCTCACAACTGTAACTCCTGCTCCAGGGGACCTGACACTCTCTTCTGAACTATGTGGTACCTGTACTCATGTGTACACACACACACACACACACACACACACACGGGGGGGGGGGAGGGAGGGAAATATGTGTGGAGGGAGCTGTGCATGTGTGGAGGTCAGAGGGAAATTTGTAAGAGTTGGTTCTCTCTTTCCATCATGTGGGTTCTAGAAATGGCTCTCCGGTCATCAGGCTTGGCAGTCACATACTTTCATCCCACCTAGCTATCTTGCTGGCTGGTTTGAAGACGTTTCTAAGCTGCCCTGGAGTGAAGCTGCACAACAGATTGTGAGACCTGCTTCTTCACATCTAAACCCTGTTTGTAGGAGCCAAGTAGGAGGAGAAGTAGAGATGCTTGCAGCCAGCCCTCAAAAGCTATAAGTACTGTGCACAAACTCTGGCTCAATCACCTAGAGCTATGTCAGATCCACATCTTTAAAAAGAGAAGCGGTCCTGGGCAGGGGTGGGAGGGGTGTCAGCCTTCTTCTTAGTGAACTGTGTACAACAGCCACAGAAAACTCAAAGTAATATAATCTACTTTATAGTAGATTAGATTTGTCCTTCAGATTGTGCTAGTGTGAACATAATCTGTCTGAATTGTCCTTGGAATGAAGTATTGGTTAAAATGATTTTTTGTTTGTTTGAGGCAGATCTTCTGTAGCCCAGGCTGGTGTGGAACCTGATATACAGGTCACAACTGTGAACTCTGACCTTTCTGCCTCTACCCCCCAAGTCCTGGGATTACAGGTGTGTGCCATCACACCCAGCCTCTGAAATTCAAATACCACAATGTCCAAGCCCTTTCCAGCTCTATAGCCTCTGAACATGGAGGCACTTGAAAGCACTAGGGAAAAGAGAGACTTCCTTCTACTCCCAACAATCCAGCACCAGTGTACGCTCTTCAAGTCTGCTTTTCAATCTATTCACAAAATTCAACTTGACCCCGCCCCTCCTCCAAAGGACTCCATCTTCGTCACCACTGACCTCAACACCTCCCCACAGCTTCAGCCACAGCACTCACTCAAGACATACTTATGTGCAAGGAACGCATCCACACAGACTGGGGTTTTAAGTTATCTCAACTGGCGTCTATGTGAATGAGCAGTTTTAGACCAGGATACTCCTTAACAGTGCTATGCTTCTACACAGCTTTCTACAGGAAAAGTCGCCTTCAGTTCCACACAGCCTTCACTTTACAGTTGCTATCTTTAAATAACCATTTTTTTTTTTTTTTTTTTTTTTGGCCAGATGTTGGTGGCTCTTGTCTTTAGTCTCTGTACTCACGAGGCAGAAGCAGCAGGATCTCTATAAGTTTGAGGCCAAACTGGTCTACAGAGTGAGTTCCAAGGCAGAGAAACCTTGTCTCAAAAACAAAAACAAAAAAACAAAAAAAAAAAACCAAAAAACAAGACTGGGGTTCGGGGTGGGGATGGACAGGACACATAGTTGGTTAGGAAACAAGGTGTGTGAACTTGCAACAGAAGCTAAACAATGTAACCAATTTCACTTCACATTGCTTCACAGCAAATGAAACTGTACTGTGATGTGCAAGACTTAACAGGGCCACTGAGTCAGAATGCTGGAAATCAGCCTTAAAGAGGTCTTTGATGGAGCCATTTAATACCCTGCTCTCTCACCTTTCCTGCTTGCTAAAGCTTCTTTGCCTCTTTAGCTTGCATCCTTGAAGTTAGGCAACAATGCCAACATCAAAGGAATGGGCTTGCTCCTTAAGGACAAAACCAGCTACACTACTGGTTTCCTTAAAACGTGCAGAGATAGGGATGCAGCTTGATTGGCATGTCTAGCATGCAGGGTTTGATTCCACCCAACTTCATAAACACTCCTGTGAATGCCAGCACTCTACAGAACATCAGAAATTCACGGACATCTTGATATAAAAAAGGTGCAAGTGATTACAAAAGGCCTAAGTCATAAAGACAACACACCAGAGCTAGGAAAAATGGGTCAGTGGCTAAGCACTTACCTTCTTGCAAAGGATCCAGATTAGTATCCAACAGCCACAACTACCAGCTCCGGGGAACCCAAAGCCCTCTGGTCTCCATGGGTCACCAAAGGCACACACAGAGCTATGTATATCACCTTTTTTTTTTTTTTTTAAAGACAGGGTTTCTCTGTGTAGTCCTGGCTGTCCTGGAACTCACTCTGTAGACCAGGCTGGCCTCAAACTCAGAAATCCGCCTGCCTCTGCCTCCCAAGTGCTGGGATTAAAGGCATGTGCACCACTGCTCAGTTCACTCTAAATTTTTACATTTGGAAATAATACACTAAACATTTAACTTACCCTGTCTCAAAAAACCAAAATCCAAAAAACAAAAACCATTTAACTTATGTCAGTGCTTTCCTAATGAAGTTACTATCTGAGACAGCCATCTCACTGTAGTATATGATCAACAGTTTCTGTGGTAAAAAGGATAAATGGGCATATGCAGAGCAAGCTCTCAAACCCTGCCTCATGGGTTCAGCTTACCTAAGCTCATCTTTGTAAGGGTCAAATTTAATGGACTCCTCATCTAACTGTGGCGGTTAGGAAAGACCAAGTAATTCTACTATGTGTGCTTCTGATAATGATGCTTATGGCCAGGATTTGATTCCTTAAAGAAACAAACTTATACATTATTTGTAACTAGCAATAAGTATCAAGAACAACTGGCAGTAAGTATCAAGAGCAAAGCAGCTGATCTTGCCAGTCTTCAGATCAACTAATTTCAAGAGCCCCACAAGTACAGAAATGGCAGCCTTCTTCTTCTAATCTACTTCCTTGTCCCAGAGCACCAGAGGAACAGTCTGTTTCTACATCCTTTTATGTGAAACCTAAAAATACGAACTCTGCTCTTAGGGCCTTGCCAATTTAAACCAAAACCTGCAGCACTCACCTTAATGTTCAGATATTTTAGAGTGGAATATTAAAACTAACATGTCGGCTCTAACATGCCCAGGATCAGAGGTGAAGAGGACACAACAACTGTCCCAACACCGGGAGTAACTGGGACCAGCGGGACCAGGAACACAGCAACTCCGCCAGCCCAGTGGCTCAGGTTTCTTCCGGTCTGTCTGAGTTGGTGCCCTGAGAAGACCTTGGGCACAAGCTCCACAGCCAGTCCCACAACTTTCCCAGAGGAAGCTCCACTCCCAGGTGATCTAACAAGTCCAGGATCACAGGATCACAGGATCACAGGATCACAGAGACAGCTTGACTCTGAGGAGTTCTGACATAACCAGGATCACAGGAAGGACAGGCTCTAGTCAGATTTAGCAAGGGCAGGTAGCACTAGAGATAACCAGATGATGCGGGGCAAGTGTAAGAATATAAGCAACACAAACCTGGCATCATCAGAACCCAATACTCCCACCATTGTAAGTCCTGGACACACCATCACACCAGAAAAGCAAGATTCGGATATAAAATCACTTCTCATGATGATGATACAGGACTTTAAGAAAGACATAAATAGCACCCTCAAAGAAATACAGGAGAACATAGGTAAACAGCTAAAAGCCCTTCAAAGGGAAACACAAAATTCCCTTAAAGAACTACAGGAAAACACAATCAAACAGGTAAATAAATGAGCAAAATCATCCAGAATCTAAAAATGGAACTAGAAAGAATAAAGAAATCACAAAAGGAGATACCCTGGAGTTAGAAAACCTAGGAAAGAGATCAGGAGTCATAGATGCAAGCATCACCAACAGAATACAAGAGATAGAAAAGAGAATCTCAGGGGCAGAAGATACCATAGAAAACATTGACACAACAGTCAAAGAAAACCCAAAAAGCAAAAACTTCTAACCCAAAACATCCAGGAAATCCAAGACACAATGAAAAGACCAAACCTAAGGATAATAGGTATATAAAAGAGTGAAGACTCCAAACTTAAAGGGCTAATAAATATCTTCAACAAAATTGTAGAAGAAAACTTCCCTAACCTAAATAAAAAGATGCCCATGAACACACAAAAAGCCTACAGAACTTCAAATAGATTGGACCAGAAAAGAAATTCCTCCCGTCACATAATAATCAAAACACCAAATGCACTAAACAAATTAAGAATTTTAAAAGCAGTAAGGGAAAAAGGTCAAGTAACATATAAAGGCAGGCCTATCAGAATTACACCAGACTTCTCACCAGAGACTATGAAGGCTAGAAGATCGTGGGCAGATGTCATACAGACCTAAGAGAACACAAATGCCAGCCCAGGCTACTATACGCAGCAAAACTGTCAATTACCATAGAAGGAGAAAACAAGATATTCCATGACAAAACAAAATTCACACAATATCTTTCCACAAATCAATCCCTACAAAGGACAATAGATGGAAAACACCAACATAAAGAGCAAAACTACACCCTAGAAGAAGCAAGAAAGTAATCTTTCAACAAATCCACACAAACCTAATTCCACCTCTTACAACAAGAACAGGAAGTGACAATTACTTTTTCTTAATATCTTAATATGAAAATTAACATTACAAACATATCCTAATCAATTGAAATCCAAAAATATGAGGAATTAGAAATTTATTGACTGTCATCCAGTGGTCTCTCTAATTTGGTAAATGGAGAAATACGTCCAATATTATACAATCCACATACACTTTCAGCTTGTTTGTTTGTGACAGTGTCTTGCTGTGTACAACATAATGATCTTGAGATCTTGCTTCTCCTATCTCAGCCTATTAGTAGTATTGTTTATTTCATGTTTTTACACTATACTGTGGTTTTCAGAACAGCTTACATATTTTAAAAGTATTTATTTACCCAAAAGAAATGTAGACAATTAAATTGAGAGGGGGTTTGTAAGAGAACAACAAAGAGTAAGACTGAATGCTTTGCCTGACGTTTGTAACTCTTGTATCAAGTTACCACAGTAAGAGCCAAGATTTTAAGCTCTACTAAATACAAAACCAATAAATAAAAACACTTTATATGTTCATGTTCATTTAAGAAAATATTAGTAGTGATGTATTATTTTGAAATATACAGCTAATACATTTGGAGTTATTTAAAATTTATATTGAGAAAAACATGTATTTTCAGTATTGCTGTAGACAAGCATCTACATAAGACTGTTAAAATGATTGTTTTATATCAAACAACTTTTGTAATACTCATTTTTATTGTTATAACAGTTTATAAATTTTAAAGAATATGACAAGCTGGGCAGTGGTGGCACATGCCTTTAATCCCATCACTTGGGAGGCAGAGGCAGGCGGATTTCTGAGTTCAAGGCCAGCCTGGTCTACAGAGTGAGTTCCAGGACAGCCAGGGCTATACAGAGAAACCTTGTCTCGAAAAAACAAACAAACAAGCAAATAAAGAATATGACAAAAAAGATATTGTAGGTATTGAAGGGGGGTCTCTGGGAGAAGTTGGGGTACAAAAGGATAACAAGAATGTGATTTAATTCCAGTTACTTAAAATGTTTTTAAATGTTAACAAATTCAGATAAATTGAAATCATGTAACTTTTCTCATCATAATGCAATAAAACTTAAAAAAAAAAGAAAAAACTAACATGTCTCAGTTTAATGGCTTATATAAAAAGAATTTACTGCTTTTCTTTTTCTTCAATACTGAGGATCAGAGCCAGGGCTTCAGGAGGCTAGGCGAGAGCTTTGCCACGTTTATCAACAGCACAGGATAATACACTGCTAACTGTATAGTAATAGAGTCCCACAAATATTACTACTCTAGTATGTGAGCATAGTCTATTTTAAAAATCTCTTTCCTGCCGGGCAGTGGTGGTATACACCTTTAATCCCAGCATTTGGTCTACAGAGTGAGTTCCAGGACAGCCAGGGCCATACAGAGAAACCCTGTCTCGAAAAACCAAAAAAAGAAAAAAAAGAAAACTACTTGTGTGTGTGTGTGTGTGTGTGTGTGTGTGTGTTTCTGTGTGCAGAGGCCACAAGAGGGCACTGGGTGTTCTCCTCTGGTACTCTCTCCCTGAATCTGGGCTGCACTTTCTCAGGGAGGCTGGAAGTCAGCAAGTGACAGCAACAGCTTTGTCTCTACCCTTCTCAGACACATACTAAATGTGAGGCTTGTTACATGAGATTTGAACTCGTCTTCCCAACTATGCAGCAAGCACCCTTAATTTCTGATTCATCTCTCCAGGCCCCTACTTCTCTTATGTGGATTGAGCCCAGACACTTGTATTCTGTACTCTACTACTGAGCTATGGCACAAACCACTAGAAGCAATGTTCCTTCTCCTACTATGGCCATTATCTCCAGGGACAAGTCCTCTCATTTCTTGCATTGAGCATGTTAAGTTGTTTGAGTCCTTTAACTAGTCAGTAAACTTGTTGGTTAACGTTAATACACAAGTACTTTATATCAGTTGGGTGGGTAGTACACACTTTTAATCCCAGCACTTGGGAGGCAGAGGCAGGTGGATTTCTGAGGCCAGCCAGGTCTACAGAGCAAGTTCTAGGTTAGGGCTACATACATAGTGATCTACAGAGAGTTGCCTGCCTCTGACTCCTGAAAGCTGAGATTAAAGTACAGCCTGGCTATATTTCCTTTTTTCCTTCCCCACTCCCCAGGACAGCCAGGGCTAATACAGAGAAACCCTGTCTTGAAAAAAAAAGTATTAATTGGTATTTTATGTATACTGGTGTTTTGCCTGCATCTATAACTGTGTGAAGGTGTCATCCTCTGGAAGAGGAATTACAGACAGTTGTGAGCTGCCATGTGGGTACTGGGAATTTAATCCAGATCCTTTAAAAGAGCAGTCAATGCCCTTAACTGGCTGCACCACCTCTCCAATGACCCCAACCCCCCACCTCCACACACCATTCTCTCATATTCTCTCTCTCTCATATTCTTTCTCCCTCTCTCTCTCTCTCTGAGAAGTCTCACTCAATCCACAATGGCCTTGGTGCTCTTGGGAAACCTACTTCAACCTCCAAAGTGCTGGGATTAAAGCTAGAGGGATGTTTTTGTTTTGTTTTCTCCATTTATTTAGCATAGTGTGATTATTGTTATTCTTTAATTGTACCTAGTATATACTTTTTTCATAGAAAAAGATAGGGTAATGCTTCCTTGCCATGGAACTTACTGACAGCAGCAGCTTTTCCTTTCTCTATGAAATTAAAAGTTTCTACCTTGTCACTAAACAGGACCTCTTTCGGCTTTTTCTTGGCATTTCGAATCGCAAGGATCACCACTCTTAAATTCAGGCCTCATACTAAAGTTAGACACGGTTTTCTTGAAGACAAGCACCAGCAGTCGGAGTTTCGGTGAACAGATGGTAACCATGTGACTAACAAGCAAGTAGCACATACAGCGTGGATACACTGACAAAAGGGTGCTTCAACTCTTAGGTGGGACAAAAAGGAAGGGGTGAGGTCAAACTGTGCTGTTCTGAATGGGGGAAAACACTGACTCCATTCGTACTCAGACATACAACAACTGACCCAAATGATGTACACTATGTGACTTGAAAACTGGTCAGTTCTGGAATTTTCTACTAATATGTTTGCATTGTGCCCTATCTTGTTTTGAGGCAGAATTTCCAATTTATGTGTCACACTCTGTATTCCACGTTTGTAGCCTGTAAGCTTCTAGGTCGGAGATTCTCTTACCTGCCATTCTGCCTCAGGAGTGTTGAGATCATGGACATGTATCCAACTCCTTTTACAAAGGTTCTGGGGCTCAAACTTGGGTCATCTAGCCAGCTAGAAGCAAAGGGTGAGACCCTGCCTAAAACACCAGTACTTGAGAAGCAGAGGCAAACAGATCTCTGTGTTCAAGCAAGTTCTAGGCCTGTCTAGTGCTATGTAATGAGAACAGGAAACTGGGCTGGGGATGCAGCTCAGTGGGAAGAGGGCTTGCTGGGCAGTTATGAGGCCCAGTCTTTTTTTTTTTTTTTTTTTTTTTTTTTTTTTTGGTTTTTCGAGACAGGGTTTCTCTGTATAGCCCTGGCTGTCCTGGTACTCACTTTGTAGACCAGGTTGCCTGGAACTCAGAAACTTACTTGCCTCTGCCTCTCAAGTGCTAGGATTAAAGGCATGTGTCATCACTGTCCAGCAATGAGGCCTAGCCTTTTTGTTTGTTTGTTTTTGTTTTGTTTTGTTTTTTCAAGATATGGTTTCTCTGTATAGCTCTGGCTGTCCTGGAACTCACTTTGTAGACCAGGCTGGCTTCGAACTCAGAAATCCACCTGCCTCTGCTTCCCATGTGCTGGGATTAAAGGCATGAGCCGCCACCCCTCCCCACCCCCGGCCAAGCCCCCAGCACTACACAGCACTGGAAAGGTTGAGGAGATGGCTCTGTGGTTAGGGGCACATTTGGGTGTGGCACAGGCACCTCTGTTCTCAGCAACTATGTCAGGCAGCTCGTAATTGCCTCTAAGTCCAGCTCCAGAGATCCAATGACCTCTTCCGTAATCTGAGGGCACATGCCCACATACATACATACATACATACATACATACATACATATAACTAGGATTGAGAAAGACAATCTTCAGGGACCTCTGGCTTTCACAAGCATACACACACATACACAGGAAATACAAGTCCCAGATTATCTCTGGCTACACAGTGAGTTTGAGGACAGCCTGAGCTACTGCTATCTCAAGTGGAATACTGGTTCAGGTATGAAAGCAATGAATAGCTCATATGTCGCACTGTGAATGCCAGAAGAGATCTCAGTCTCCATGTGTGAGATAGGACCAATCATGCAAATTACAGCTGTTTCGAGTTTACAAGACAACTTCATAATGCTACAAAAATTAGATAGCTAGTAGTACACTTCCTGTTATTTAAGGATACATTTCCAAACAGTGAATGTCTGCTGGGAAACAAGCAAGGAAAGATACAGTCATGTTGAAGCTGGTCCACTACTGTTTAAAACCACTAGACCTGTACCAAAAACCACTTTCTGTGAAAATAAACCCATTATATACTGAGAAATCAGTTTCCTTTTGCCTAGGAGTTAAGATTCCCTAACTCAGGGGCTGGAGAGATGACTCAGCAGGTAAGAGGACTGATTGCTCTTCCAGAGGTTCTGAGTTCAAATCCCAGCAACCACATAGTTGTTCACAACCATCTGTAATGAGATTGGATGCCCTCTTCTGGTGAGTCTGAAGATACCTTCAGTGTACTTACATATAACAAATAAATAAATACATCTTTAAAAAAAAAAAAAAGGAGTGCCTAACTCTTATCACAGCAACCAATTGTAATTAAAAATTTCCTGTAGTGCTGCAAACAGTATGGTTGGTGAAAAAAGTTCTCTCTGGGCCATGGGGTGGCTCAGCAGTTAAACCCCTTTGTCATCAAGCCTGACAACCAGGATTCAATCCCCAAAACTCATATTGTGGATGAACTGTCTCCCACAAATTGTCCTAACTCAGACACAGACATAGATAAACACAGAAAAACAAAGAAACAAAAACAACTTATATTCTTATGTTCTTATGTTTTGGTTTTTTTTTCAAGACAGGATTTCTCTATTTAGCCCTGGCTATCCTGGACCTCACTCTTTAGACCAGGCTGGCCTCAACCTCATATAAATCTGCCTGCCTCTGCCTCACAAGAGCTAAGACTAAGGTATATTACATTATATTATATATACAGCATTTTTAAAAGACCAAGGACAAGGGGTAGTATTGGCACATATCTTTAATCCCAGAGAAGCAGAGGCAGTTGGATCTATGTTGAGTTTGAGGCCAGTATAGTCTACACAGCAAGTTCCAGGATAGCCTAGACTACATGGAGAAACTCTGTCTTAAAAAAAAAAGAAAGACCCGGGGCTGGTGAGATGGCTCAGCGGGTAAGAGCAATGACTGCTCTTCCAAAGATCCTGAGTTCAAATTCCAGCAACCACATCGTGGCTCACAACCACCCATAATGAGATCTGACACCCTCTCTGGTGCAAGTGAAGTCAGCTACAGTGTACTTATTTATAATAATAAGTAAATTTTAAAAAAAAAGAAGAGGGGCTGGAGAGATGGCTCAGCGGTTAAGAGCACTGACTGCTCTTCTGAAGGTCATGAGTTCAAATCCCAGCAACCACATGGTGGCTCATAGCCATCTGTAATGAGATCTGATGCCCTCTCCTGGCGTGTCTGAAGACAGCAACAGTGTACTTAAATATAATAATAAAATCTTAAAAAAAAAAAAAAAGAAAAAAAGAAAGACCCACCAGGCAGTGGTGGCACATGCCTTTAATCCCAGCCCTTGGGAGGCAAAGAAAGACAGATTTCTGAGTTCGAAGCCAGTCTGGTCTACAGAGTGAGTTCCAGGACAGCCAGGGGTACACAGAGAAACCCTGTCTCAAAAATAAAACAAAACAAAACAAAACAAAAAACAAAAAACAAAAAGAAGATCCAAAACTTCAGAAAGAGCATATATTATTCAAAAGGTAGAAAGTAAAGCAGGTGGAAGGACAATAAATACCTAGTTGCATAGAGGCAAATGGCCTATGGGAGAATAAAGAAATATCAGGGTGTGGTACTGGGAGTGCTGTGCTAGTGAACACTGTGTAGCAGGGTTCAGAGGAGACAATACAAATTTTCAAGTATACAGCCAACAAATGGCAAGTATATAAGTGGTCCTATCACAGCCTTAGAGGGACTGCAATTCTCTCCCACTTGTACTTTTCGGTTTTTTTGTTTGTTTGTTTTTTGTTTTTGTTTTTCGAGACAGGATTTCTCTGTATAGCCCTGGCTGTCCTGGAACTCACTCTGTAGACCAGGCTAGCCTCGAACTCAGAAATCCGCCTGCCTCTGCCTCCCAAGTACTGGGATTAAAGGCATGCGCCACCACTGCCCGGCTAGTACTTTTGTTTTTAAGACAGGGTCTCACTATGTAGCCTTGGCTGGCATAGAACTCTTTATGTATGCCAGGCTGGTCTCAAACTCAGAGATCTGCCTTCCTCTGTCTCCTGAGTGCTGATATTAGAGGCCTAGCCCTGAACATCTATCTGACTCTGCCTCCTCCTCCGCAGTACTGAGATTACTGGGATTAAAGTCATAGACTGCAAGGCCCTGGTCTGTATAGTGCTGAGCACAGAATCTAGGGCCTCATGCATGCTAGGCACATACTCTATTAATCAAGTTGTATCCCGAGGCCCTCACCTACTTATTTAAAGAAAGAGCTAGCTGGGTACGGTGCCTCATACCTATAATGTAGCCAACCTGGGCTACATAAGTGATTTCCAGACCAGCCACAGCTACACAGGAAGATCCTGACTTGAATGAATGAATGATGAATGAATGAATGAATGAATAGAAGAAAGGGAAAAAAAGAAAAAAGAAAGAAAGAGAGAGAGAGAGAGAGAAGAAGAGAGAGAAAGAAAGAAAGTAAAAGAAAGAGGAAGGAACTAAGGTCCTGAGAGTTTCAGTGGCTTGCTCAAAAAGACACAGGACACAGAGGAGGCATTCAAGCCTATGTCTTTTCTCATTTCTCCTTTCCTGAAAATGATTTAGCTAATAAATCGTTAGGGACTCTAAGAACAGGCAGAAAAGCTTACAGAAAGATACAGAAGAATCAATAGGCAGCCCCCAACTCTAAAAATACTAATGTTACTTAACACAATGCAATTTCATACTAACACACAAATAACTGTTCAAATATACATGCTGGTCCAACCTCAGTAAAAGCTCAAAATACATACACACACACACACACACACACACACACACACACACGGTTGCACACACATACATGTGGTATTCTTTCCTTCTAGGCCATTTTGACTAGGGTATATCTTTTAAAAACATGTACTTTTTATTTATGTGTATGTTTGTCTGTATGTGTAGGCTACATATGTGGCAGCATTGGTGTCTGGACATCAATGGTACGTTTTCACTGCATTAGTGGATGGCAAGAAAGGTCATGCTCTGGGCACCTTTTACAAGGACACTAACCTTACTTCAAAGGCTCTTTGCCCTCATTATCTACTTTATCTACTTACTTCCCAAAGGCCTTACCACCCCCTTGGACCATTACACTTGTGATTAAAACTTCAATATATTCAGACGATAGCATTTTACCTCTGCCAACTCTCAAAATTCACAAAATCCATGCCCTTCTCAAATATAAAATACCTCAGTCTAATCTAATAGCCCTCCCAATACTTCTGTATCAAGTCATAAGTCTGAGGTCCTGGCTCAGATAGCTCAGTAAGTAAAGGTCCTGCTGCCAACACTGACAATCTGAGTTTGATCCTTGGACCCACATAGTGAAAGAGGACAGTCTTTCTCAAATTGTCCTCTGACCTTCTCAGAGGCATTACTGTACTCATGCTAACCTCCAGGTTCCTCCAAAATATGTAATTTTTTAAAAAGTCACCAGGTAGTGGAAGCATATGTCTTTGATCCCAGTAATCAGTAGGCAGAGGGAGGGGGATCTCTGTGAGTTTGAAGCTAGCCCGGTCTAAAGATTTAGTGCCAGGATAGCCAGAGCTACACAGTGAAACCATGTCTTGAAAAACAAAAACAGACCGGTGGTGGTGGTGCACACCTTTAATCCCAGTACTTGGGAGGCAGAAGCAGGCAGATTTCTGAGTTCGAGGCCAGCCTGGTCTACAGAGTGAGGTCCAGGACAGCCAAGGCTATACAGAGAAACCCTGTCTCAAAAAACAAACAAACAAAAAAAACCCCAAAAAAAGAAAAAGAAAAACAAACAAACAAAAAGTATAAGACCTGGGAAATGGGCTTAGTGGTTAAACATACCTAATGCTCTTCCAAAGGACCCAAGTTTAATTCCTACCACCCATAACTTTCATAACTTTTACCTCCAAGGGATTTGACACCCTGTTCTAGCCTCTGTGAGCTCCTGCATCCACATGCACACATCTACACAGAACACGCACAGACATAAACAAAACTCCTATATATATTAAGAAAAATCTGAAGCCCAAAATCTTACCTACACATCACAAGGCTGGGAATGCAGTCTGGCAGTACAGTTCCTGCCAAGCATGGGGCCGACTTCTGAATGTCATCTAAACAGGGTCAGGCTCAGGATGTGACTCATCCTAAGGCAAAATGCTCTACAGATATGAACCTGTGCCAGGCAGTGTGCAGCTACCAGGATTATTGTTGTCTCTAAAGGGAAGGCTTCCACAGGAGGACATGCTATCCTTGGTCCTCTGGAGCCTGAGAGCACCAACAGGCTTGCAGTCCTTTTGCCCCCAATCTTCTGAACTCTAGGCCGGATGAGTTGATGCCTCATACTTTCCAAAGTGCTGTTGGGATCCTCTACTTGTAAATGGTACTTGACTACCCACATCCTTATCAAAGGCAGCTTCAGATCCAATGCCCAGCACCAAACAAAAAAATGAAAGGTCTGGCTGGCCATACTTCTGTTCTCTCCCAAACACAGCCAATCTTTCTTACTCCTCTCCACAGGACTACTCAGGGAGGTATTCTCTAAGAATGAGGTTTATCACCAGCTCTCTCCTCAACCCTCACCAAAATCACTTTGCAAGGTTGCATTTGTGAACACATAAGCTTATTAATGTACTATTTAAAAAAATTCAGTTTCTGGGCTGGAGAGATGGCTCAGTGCTCTTCCAGAGGTCCTGAGTTCAACTCCCAGCAACTACATGGTGGCTCACAACCATCTGTAATTAGATCTGATGCCCTCTTCTGGTATGTCTGAACACAGCTGCAGTGTACTTAAATACATAAAATAAATAAATCTTTAAAAAAATAATCCAGCTGGGCAGTGGTGGCACACGCCTTTAGTCCTAGCACTTGGGAGGCAGAGGCAGGCGGATTTCTGAGTTCGAGGCCAGCCTGGTCTACAGAGTGAGTTCCAGGACAGCCAGGGCTACACAGAGAAACCCTGTCTTGAAAAACCAAAATCCAAACCACCCCCCCCCCCCCAAAAAAAAGGCAGAAGCAACAAGCTTCTTTCTAAGGCCTTGTCTGGGGGAAGAGGAGGAGGGGTCTCATGTGGCCCGGATGGCCTTGAACTTAGGGAAGCCTTTCTTGAACTGCTGATCCTCCTTTGTCTGTAATGAAATGCCAGTTGCAGCTATGTGCCGCCACACCAGGCCCTTTACAAGGGTGCTAGTCTTCTCCCTGATATTCTCCTGTCACAGTCAAGGCTCCAGATACACTTCTTGAGGAAACACAGTCTACCTGGATAATACTGTGTTTTCAACACTGCCTTTTCTTTAGGGTGTTTTTTTTTTTTTTTTTTGGTTTTTGGAGACAGGATTTCTTTATGTACTTCTGTCTTGAAGTCTGTAGACTAGGCTGGCCTCGAACTCTCAGAGGTCTGCCCACCTCTACTGGGATTAAAGATGTCCTCCACCACGGCCTGGCATGCCTTTTCTAAGTGATTTTTTTTTAATCTATACCAATAATTGATTCATATTCTATGAATCACTTTAGACAACTTACCAAGTCATCAAGGGATTAGCTCATAAAATGTCTTTAAGGATTTCAAGTTATTAGCATTACCAAAAGGGATAAATCACGTAGCCTCTGTGACTGGTTTATCTATAAAACAGGACTGAGACTGAAACTATTCACTTTAAAGGAGAGTGCGAGGATCATGTGAGATTTTTTTAGAAGTCCTGAAAACTGCTTAAGGTCAACTCAATCGCAGGCATCTTCAACCATTAGCGGTCACCTGCCTTACAGTACTCCCGTTCCCCTGGGACCATGAGTATTACTCTGTCCAGGGAGGAAGGGAAGAAAGATGGCCACCTACCCTGAAGCCCCATTTATTTGTCTTTTCTCAGCTATACTTTACTCATGTACAGTCTCAAACCATCTCTTTACCTGGTCAACATACAGGAGTAAAATTTACCATAAATGGCCAAATAAATGTCTCAATTAAACTATTTATATTCACTATCATTAAAGTTTCAAATTCTGAAAATTGTTCCTAAAACTTCTTCTCAAGAGTGCTTCTCTGGGGAGCAGAGCTATATAGGACAGACTGGCCTGGCGTGCACAAAGCCCTAGGTCCAGTCCTCTGCAATACACACACACAGGGGCATGGGAACAGAGCTAGTCATATTCCAAAGAAAAAATTTCAACAGGTTTTAAAAAAAAATCCACACTAGCCTTCTGCAATTACAGTGTATAAATGCTAATGAGTAGCTTTTTTTTTTTGGGGGGGGGGTTCGAGACAGGGTTTTTCTGTGTAGCCCTGGCTATCCCGGAACTCACTCTGTAGACCAGGCTGACCTTGAACTCAGAAATCCACCAGCCTCTGCCTCCCAAGTGCTGGGATTAAAGGCGTGCGCCACCACCGCCTGGAATAAAGTAGCTTTTAATAGCTGTGTTACAATTTATAGATGAGCTTTGAAATAGTAAGCTCTATCAAATGTAATGACAGCTGAGAGTGGTGGTGGCAGACACTGACAGATCTATGTGAGTTCAAGGCCAGCCTGGTCTACAGGGTGAGTTCTAGGCTAGTCAGGGTTACATAGACCCTGTCTAAAACAAACCAACCAACCAAATCAACCAACCAAACAAACAAAAACCCAACTGTTCTATGAGAAAAAAGATACTAGCCACCAAAGCACTGACCTCAAGGGCTCTGGAATGTACGTCATGAAGATGCTCACCACACCCACACCCTGATTAGAAGCACTGTTAGGTGTGTGAAAGTTTGGAAGTTCTGCCAGTGCAGTGGGGTCAGCAAGCGCGGGCAAGCGTAAAGCAGCTCTGCTCTGCAGTTACCCAAAGCTGACGCATCTGTGTTTTGACTGTAATTTTTAAAAAAGCAAAAAGGGAAATGAAAATCCAGTATGAAAATAAGTAACAGGGGAAACTTTCTCCAAAATAATAGTGCCATTAAAAATGTTATTAAATGTGTGTGTGTGTAAGCTCCACGGTACACCTAAATGTCAGTTAGTTTAGAAAAATATACATATTTTCAGAGTTGACCATTTTAAAACAATACATATTTCAAATTATAGTTTCCAAATACCTCATCCTGCCACCCCAGGAAAAATCCAAATTGAAAGTCAAGCAAGCCTCTCTTCAGAGGCATCTTTTTTTTTTTTTTTTTTCTTCCGAGACAGGACTTCTCTGTATAGCCCTGGCTGGTCTTTAATTCAGAGCTCTACCTGCGTCTACCTCACAAGTCCTGGGATTAAAGGGGTGAATCATTGCCTGCTATTACTTTTTTTTTTTTTTTTCCACTCTTACTGTGTAGTTCTGGTTGTCATGGAATTCACTATGTAGATCAAGCTGGCCTCAAACTCAGGGAGATCTGCCTACCTCTGCCACCTAAGTAGTGAGATTAAAGATATACCACCACACTCTGCTACGACTTAGTTTATAACTAAACTGGCTACTATAATTCTTCAGTTTGAGTTAACTAAACATGGTTCTTCATGTTATTTATAAGCATGGTAACTATTTTCCTGTCCAGATAAACAGAAAACTTCAAGCGATTTTATTCAAAATGTTTTATAACATAAAGCCAAGTAAAACCATGTTTAGTGTGGTCTAGGTTGTAGCTTAACAGGATAGTCTTTGCATAACTTTTAAGAGGCCACAGGTTCAATTCCCACCACTAACAGAAGAGGAGAGAGTTAACAGGCTACCATGGCCTACATGGAGACTCTCAAAAACAAACAGTGGCTGCTTTTCCAGAGGACCTAGTTTTGGTTCCCAGCATCCACACAGTGCCCCATAACTATCAATAACTCCAGTTCCAGGGGATCTGATGCCCTCTTCTGACCTCCACAGGCACCAGGCACTTACATGCTGCAGAGACACACACACAGGCAAAACATTCACACACATAGAATAAAAAGTAATAATTAAAAAACAAGAGACCGGGGAAGGCAAGTACTTCTGAGAGCATATAGCACGGCAGCTGGTCTTAAACATTACTGCCCATTATAACTGGCTGGTAGCAAGCAGAAGAAGTAGAGGGAGAAATACAGGGCTATTAATAGGAACCCAAGGCTCCTAAGTGAGGAGAGAGCTGGTGACCCAAGCCTCCACAGAAAGAGCGAGGCTAAAAGAGGACAAAAGACTAAACAGTAGCCCTTGTCTGCATTGAAGTCTCAGGCGTGAATGCAGCAATCACACGTACCTCCTTTGCAAAGGGGTCTTACACTGAGAACTCTCTGCAGTTCACGCTTTTCCCAGTGCAGTCCAAAGAGTAAGGCACTCACACCAACACAAGCAGAAATAAATGACTCATCAACAAGGATATCTCTTTGACAGGAGAAATGTAAAGAAAAAGGAGGAAAATATTCTGGAACTTACTTAGTGCTAGCCAGGTAGGCTCTAGGAGCAAAGAAGACCTGGAAGGTTTTAGAGGGTTCTTTGTGGTTGCTGCCGTTTTGTCTGCTTTGTTGGAAATAAGGCCTCACTATGCTGCCCACACTGGTCTCAAACGGTCTTCCTCCCTCAGCATCCTGAGTACCCAAAAATAGGCATGCTTAGAGTATTTCTCAAAACTGTCTCTGCAACTTTGAACAATAAAACATCAACATTTTTTTTGCCAAAAAAAAAAAAAACCTTTCACATAGGTTTCACATAGGTTGCAAATAAGGCAGAAAACACTTATTTTGTCCTTAACTAAAACAAGAGATGGTTCATCAGTTAAAGAGTACTGACCACTTTTCTAGAGGACCCGACACTCAGACAGTAGACAACAACTTCAGTTCCAGGGGATCAAATGTAGTCTTCGACCTCAGTGAGTACTGCATGTATGTGGTGCACATGCATGCAGGCAAACCACCCATATGCAGAAAATAAAAATAAACACATCTTAATAAAAAATAGCCCAGCTTATTGAAAGCAGTTCGTATAGTTCTAAATGCTCTAGCTCACAAGGAGTAAGACACACTTGGAAGCACAGACTTGGGATTAACCATTCACTATGTCTTAGTGTCTTCATTTATATGATGTAGGTAAGAAAACTTAATTCTAGATTGCTCTGTAGCTACATGAAAAAAATGAAAGAGTAATGTTTAGCACAGTAACCTTGTCTAACACAACTCAGATCAGGAGCACTATAAAGGAGCTATCTTCTGAAAGGGAGACACTAAAAAATCAAGAAACATTCTCAAACTTTAGTGTACAACAAAAGCAAAGGGTTTGTTGGAAGTGCACATTTGGAGCTGGGTGTGGTGGCTCATGTCTGTAATTACACTGGGGAAGCCTCTGGGGGGAGAGGCAGGAAGACCTCCAGTTAACCAAGGCCAATCCAAGCTACGGAGCCAAGACACTGACTCAAAAACCTAAAGTCTGCCAGGCAGTGGTGGCTCATGCCTTTAATCCTAGCACTTGGGAGGCAGAGGCAGGTGGATTTCTGAGTTCGAGACCAGCCTGGTCTACAGAGTGAGTTCCAGAACAGCCATGGCTACACAGAAAAAAACCAAACCAAAAAAAAAAAAAAAAAAAAAAAAAAAAAAATTCCCAAAGTCTGGTGGAAGTTACAGAAGTTCAAGATGGGCCTCAGGCCAGCCTAGGCTTCATAAAACCCCACCTCAAAAAACAATAAAAGGTACAGCCAAGGTCTGGGGTGTAACTCAACAGTAAGGTGCTTACCTACCACGTACAAAGGGTTGGTTTCAATTTGCAGCACCACAAAAAAGTGGGTTGGGGAAGGACACAGACGCTGGGAATCCACTCCTCCAAGGTTCCATAGGTCTAAAGTAAAATGATGCTCTTTGGCACAAACACCAAAGATTATTAAACAGAATTAAGACTGTCCTATAAGAAGCTGCTGAAAATTAGTTTTTTGAGAAAGAACAGGCCTAAGAAGAGGAGGAACACTGAAATGTCCACAAGTTCATTCATCCAGCAATAGTCACAGAGTTCCTATTATGCCATTTTGAAGAACTGCCAGCATTTGAAAAAATTAAATTAAGGCAATCCAGGTAGTAGTAAATGCTGTGAATAAGATAAAAAGAATAGAGAAATGGCATAATTTCTTTGAAAAGCCAATACCTGAACTGCAACTCGAATGACAGAAATGAACTGGCCACAGCAGACTTCGAGAATACTGAAGCCCCAGGGTACAGGAAGAGCAAAGGCAGTAGTTCAAATGCTAGTAGATTCAGACATAACAAAAAGAGATGAAAAACAAGAATATACTGATGAGCCAGACTCCAGAGCAAGACTAGGTAGGAAGTACCTAATAAACCTGACCTCCAACTCAAAAGACACCTGCTTGCCTCTGTCTCCCAAGAGTGCCGAGATGGCTGGGCAATGGTGGCGCATGTTTTTAATCCCAGCACTTGGGAGGCAGAGGCAAGCAGATTTCTAAGTTCGAAGCCAGCCTGGTCTACAGAGTGAGTTCCAGGACAGCCAGGGCTACATAGAGAAACCCTGTCTCGAAAAACCAGAGTGCTGGGATCAAAGGTATTTGTCACCATGCCAGGCTAGGGTCTTATCCAGAATGAGAGACTTTCAATCAAGTGTGTGTGTGTGTGTGTGTGTGTGTGTGTGAGAGAGAGAGAGGGGGGGGGGGGGGGGGAGGGAGCACACACACACAAGCGCATGCAAGTAAGTGGGTGAGCACCTAAATTAAAATTTGAGGAAACTCTTAGGTTGTGACATGAGGAATGTACCATAAGTAAGTAACTAAAGTTGGAGACAGGCCAGGAAATTACTTCAGTTGACCACATAAGAGACTGTGGTAGTCTAGCAAGGGCGGTAGCACAGGGATGGGAAAGGAACACATACTGAATGCTGTAATTTCTTTTAATTAAAGGGGCTGGAGAGATGGCTCAGTCATTAGGAACACTTGCTTTTTGTTTAGAGACCCCAGTTTGGTTCCTAGTACCCTTGCCTAGTGGCTTATAAACTCGTCACTATCTTAGCTCTAGCAATAGGGAATCCAGTACCCTCTTAGCTCGAGCACACACACACTCACACATTTGATATAGACATACACAAAAAATAAATTATAAAGACGTGTAAAAATTAAAGAAAAAGAACCAAGTCACAGAGAGTACTAACCATCTGGAACTAATTACTCAGGAGATAATGACCGACAAAAGAGATTTATAGGTCTTAGGAAAGCTTATGAGACACCAGCCCAAAGTGGCATTAGCAGACTTAGGATACTTCGAAGTACTTAGCCTTTGAAGCTGAGGTGAAGACTGCATTTCATTTCTGGATAGGCTCCTTTGGTGTCAGTGGTTAAAAACCAAACAACAAAAAACCTGTAACAGATGGCACATACCTAAACCCCAAAGCTAATAAAATAATTAGGTATACTATGCAAAGTAGATTCCTCCAGAGTCTTATGGATGGGGTGGTAAGAGGTGCCTGCATTTGGAATAAGGTATAACTAAGGGTTATACCTAAACTTACCTGTGGAACCATTAAATACGAAACACTGCACTAAAATTCCACATTGCGCTTGCTGCCTGGATTGTTTAACAAGCTAAGTAAGCCCACATACCATTAAGTGTTTTATTAAGTCTCACAGTATCACCAATAGAGACACAGGGGGAAAACTTTCCATGCCACACCTTTAATAACTATTGCTTTTCCAAAATGGTGGAATTTCACCCTAAAAGGTCCACAGTCCACAGCTGCAAACACATAAATAAATAAATAAATAAATAAATAACTCAAAAAAGTGCCAGTGTGTAAAGCCACAGGAGGGGTGGGAGGGGAACAAATGCATGGGGTAGCTCAGGAATTATAGCATTAACTACTCTTCCAGAGGACCTGGGTTTGGTTCCCAGCAACATAGCAACTCATAATCCTCTGTAACTTCAATCTCAGGGACCCAACACCTCCTTGGGCACCCAGGAATGCACAAGGTACACAAACATACATATAGGCAAAGTACCCATACACATTAAATAAATAAAATTTATTAAAAAAAAAAAAACAAATGTAGTATAATACCATATTTTTATAAAGCAACTGCAAAAGCATCTGGAAGGATATGAACTAACATTCTGGCAAGAGGAGTGGCACAATTAACACTCTTCTCCTCATGTACTTTTATCAACCTTTCCTCCAATCACCACAAAAACATCCCAAAACACCGGGCAGTGGTGGCGCATGCCTTTAATCCCAGCACTTGGGAGGCAGAGGCAGGCGGACTTCTGAGTTCGAGGCCAGCCTGGTCTACAGAGTGAATTCCAGGACAGCCATGGCTACACAGAGAAACCCTGTCTTGAAAAACAAAACAAACAAACAAACAAACAAAAAAACACTATCCCAAAACAAAAAATATTGTTTGAGAATAGTAAAAATGATTTTTTTTTAATCTGAAAAGGGGGAAGTGCAAAAAGAAAATTCTCCTTTGTCTATATCAACAGGACTCCAAGTATGGAAGAAGAAAGGGGGAAAAAAATCCATGACCTACACGGGAGGAAAAGATTTGATAAGAGGTCCGTTACTGCCCAAGGGCACACCCTTCAAAGATGGGGGTCTAAATTCCTAAGAATTCTTCCCAGATTTGATGGAAAGCAATCAATATGTTTTTTGTCGTTCTTTCCCACTGCTTTCCACAGAAACGCTTTAAGTATCTTGGAGAGGAGGAAATGTCCCTTTTCAAAACCTCGATGGAACAACATCCAGGCTTGGTTTTCTGGTCTGAGTGCAGAGGGCCAAGGGGTGGGCGGCTACACTAAAGGAATCTGCGTGAGTCACCTGAAGCAGGAGCACGCAGCTGTTTCTCCCAACCTCCACATCAGACACAGAGCAGCGAGCGTTTCCAGACTAGAACCCTTGGGAAATTGTTAGGTTTTTTCCAAATTCTGGTTCGAATAGCTGCCAACTGACACCACAACACAAAATCGGGAGGGTGTCTTCCGCACCTGCAGGTAAAAACGCTTCCTGAAGCTCATCAGACGCTCCACCTGTAAACTCAGGGCATTCCATTATTAAGGCCGCATCCTCGGCTTTTCCAACTGGGGCAATTAAAAGCATCCTGCCGCCTCTCTACGGTTAGCAAGTATCAACTTGGCTAACATCCTAACGTTTAAGAAGCCGCTTCGGAAAACTTCGGCTTTAAGCAGCGACACGGATCGCAATCCATTGCCAGGCTGTTGCCCTGCATTCCTTCCAGTAACGGTGCTGCTACCTGCTCCACTGTCAGCCCCGGCTCCACATACTGAACCAACAGAAAAGGGGGAAATCCTTTAAATCCGCAACACAATGGAGGCTCAAGGAGAGCTCTGGCTTTCAGGTTGGCAGCTACCACACACCACAACAAAGGGCCGAGTCCGGGTGACGAACCCACCAGGCAAACGCCACCGCTCAGCTTTCGGGGTTACTGTCCCTAATCCCCTGCACGCCCGCGCCGCCTGTGGTGCCCCTAAAAGTGAAAGCACCAGGACAGCGGGTGCTTGTCCAGCCCAGCAGCGGGCTGCCCGGCCAGCGGCTGCGGGCTGCCCGGGTGCAGCGCCCAGCCGGAGGCGCCCGCTCCGCCGCAGCGGTTCCCGGGAGCGCGCGGCCACACAAGCAGCGACGCGAAGAGGGTCGCCGAGGAGGACGGTGGGCCAGGGGGACACTCACCCGCCCAAACAAGCGGCGGGCGGGGAGGGTGGCGGCCGGGAGCGTTCCGGACGCCGCTGTCGCTGCCGCCGCTGCTGGCCGCCGGCCTCCTCCCCTCTGTTTGGATTCGATAGACCACGTCACTCTCAGCCACGAGACCCGGATCTGCCGGCTCGCGAGGGCGGCGCAACAGATTGTAGCGCCGCGAGCCGCTCGCGACCCTGCCCAGTGAGCATGCGCGTGTCGCGGGGGCCGCCTGCGTCGGAGGGGGGCGGTTCCCGCAGCTCGGGCGCTGACGTGCGTGGGCGCGCCGGGCGCGGAGGAGGCAGTTCCGGTGTGGGGTGGCTCCGCTGGGAAGGAAGGGCGCTCGGGCTGTGGAGTTGTCCCGCGGTGTCTTCCGTGGTCACGCTCGTCTGACGCGTGTATCTGTTTGCTGAGGGAATGGCTTCTGTCCTCCGCGGAGTTTAGTCATACTTAGGTGGAGGGGCGTGCGAACCGAGGGGTGACTGCTGAGACCCGGTCTACCTGCCGAGGTGGTGGTAGTCCATCCCCCCCCCCACCCCACCCCCGGCACACGTGAAAATCGGAACTCGGAAGATTACCGAAGCGTGTCAGCTCGGGGGTGAGGTGGGGTTTGAGTGATCCAGATGACGTTCGAATTTTGGACCGGAAAACAGACCTAAATTAAGTTCAACATTAACGTTAAAAGAGATGTATTAGGAGCCGGATGTGATGGCTCAACACCACTGGGAAAACAGAGACAGGCTGGTCTACAGAGCCAGTTCCAGGACAGCCAGGGATACACATAGAAACCCTGGGGGAGTGTGTGGAAGTATGCAAATTTGAGTCCAGCCAGTGCAGATTGAATATGTCTGTTGTTTTGGGGGTTTTGTTGTTGTTTTTTGTTTTTTAAAGTGAGGGGAGCCTAGCCTTGGGTTTGCCCTCCTGGTGAGGGAGGGCATGTGGCCAAAGGAGGTAGCAGCACACCTTTCTTGGACTAGGGATCCAGGAAGCAGTATTTCAACAATCCAAAGACAGCTTAATTCCTATGTAAGAAGTAGGGAAATACCAGCAAATATTAGTGTGGAGCCTGATAAGCCAAAAGAACATCTCTGGAAGCAGCTGTGGAAACCCCTAATTCTGCAGATGTATCTACTGACCTCAAGGAACTCTGGACAAAACTAAGCATATTCTTATAAGAAAGTACAAGAAAAAAAATGATTCTGAGAATCTAATTCTGGACAAAAGATAGTGAACTTCAGAAAATGTCCACTTGAAATTTCATTTTCTTCCCTAAGTTAACAATCTGACAACAAAAAGAAAAACCAAACCCTTTAAAACAGTGCTGCACAGTCTGTCTTCGGCTACGTGGTTCAAAATTTCCGTGTTCTACAGAGGTATGGCCTGCACACTTTGGTAAGGTTACAAGTTAGAAAAGAAAACAAAACCCGACCAGCCAAAACAAGCAAGGGAGTTCCTACTTCCTAGGTACACACTGTAACTACAAAATTTCAATGAAGAAACATCCCATATTTAAAAAAAAAAAAAAAAAGAAAAAAAACCTTCGTGATTCTCAGCTGCTGAGTTCAGAAAAACAAAACTGACTGGGCAGTGATGGCACACACCCCGTTAATCCTAGCACGAGGGAGGAAAGGTCAGTGGATCTCTTGAGTTTGACAGCCAGGGCTACACAGAGAAACTGTGTCTTGAAAAACAAACAAACAAAAAAAGAAAATTGACGTTCACTTGCCAAGCAAATACGCCACCACCGACCCAACTTCCCAACTTTTAATCCACTTGTATGCGTTTTTTACTTTATTCCTTAAAATCACCTATTGTTTTCTTTGACATCTGCATGAAATATTTTCAGGGATTCACTATCTTTTTTCATGTAATACTAGCACTTTATGAAGACAGCATTTCATACATATATAATTTATTTTTATTTTTATATGCATTGATTTTGCCTGCATGTATGTCTGTGTAAGGATGTTGGATCTCCCTGGAACTGGAGCCACTAGACAATTCTGAGCTGTTATTTGGATGCTGGAAATTGAAACCAGGTCTTCTGGAAGAGTAGCCAGTGCTTTCAAACTCTGAGCTATCTAGGACCCAAGATGGGATTTGTAATTGTTCCCATCCTATTGGGTGTTCTTGACATTTCTTTCTTCTTCTGAGACAAGGTTTCTCTGTGTAGCCCTGGCTGTCCTGGAACTCATTCTGTAGACCAGGGTGGCCTGGAACTTAGAGATCTACCTGCCTCTGCCTTTAGGGGCTGGGGTTAAAGGCTTGTGCCACCATGCCCAGAAATGTTTATTTCAAGTATTGATAGGTTACAAACATTACACTGTTATCACTGCTGCCTTATGCAAGAATATTTTACATAAATTATGAAAAAATAATATATTTGTTTATTACATATCTGTTTTCTTCAGGTGAACATATGTTGTCTAATTAACTTCAGATTTACTGGAAATTAATTTCCTAAGAATTCTTTCATGCTGGGCAGTGGTGGCGCATGCCTTTAGTCTCAGCACTTGGGAGGCAGAGACAGGCAGATTTCTGAGTTCGAGGCCAGCCTGGTCTACAGAGTGAGTTCCAGGACAGCCAGGGCTACCCAGAGAAACCCTGTCTCGAAAAACAAAACAAAACAAAAAAATACATTGGTATTTTATTTTCATTATATTTGTGCTCTTTTGGAGACATGAGGTCCTTGTACTCACACAGTACTAGGAGAACCAGGAATGTAAACATTTGTTTTCTTTCCAATGGAGGAGATAAAAATCAAATACCCACATTCCATCCGGAAAACTGAAAGTAGGTGTTGTTAGTGACCTGTCGACCTTTTTGCTATCAGTAGGGGCAGACCTCGCCCTAATTCCCTACAATGATTATCTCAGGCTCTTCCCTCCCTAGACTCCACCTATTCTTAGTCTAGATGTACTTCATGACCTGCTGACCTCTATGCGGTCAGAGACCATACTAGATTCTAGGCCTTTTAGCTATAGAACGCACCCTCATGGTCACACATACCTTGTAAAGAGTTTCTAACTTAATCCTTATTTTGCACCAGGAATTGGGCTGATTGGACTGATTGTG
>JADRCD010217866.1:1744-12375 GCA_019843815.1 Montemys delectorum | reverse complement strand
AACTAACTAACTAACTAACTAACTAACTAACTAACTAACTAACTAACTAGAAGGAGCTACCTGACTATCCTCTCTCTCTCAACTTCTTAGCTTCTTGTCTTTACTCTTACCTATTGTTCCCTCTCTCCCCTCAGCACTCTCTCCAGGTGGCCATGGTCGGCCTCTACTTTTCTATCTTCTCTGTCTCTCTGTTCTAAAATAAATTCCTTAAGACCATGGACTGCTTCCTTTCATCTACACTCACTGTGCTGGGGAAATGGATTAGGCCTTCCTCTAAAGAGCTGCTTCAAATCTCCTATAGGAAATTCTCCCAGCTCCAGCAGTGAGATGGGACCAAGGATTCTTGCCTGCCCACTCATGCCCAAATCATTGGGTGGCCACTTCCCCTTCCTACCCCTTTTCCCCTTTCGACCCAGGGCTACTGCCACCCTGGAGCCCCCACCTCGTTCCCAGCTCTTTCGCAGTGTCCAGCAGCGTCTGCTATGCCCAAGAGCTAGAACCTATTGTCCTGGGCCTCAGTGAGGCCCAGGGACCCTCGGGCTGCTCTCTTTCCACTATCCCCACTATAAGGTTATCTCAGCCTACAGCATGGCATTGTGTATGTTTGTCTTCATGGTATGTGATGGTTAATTCTCTTAACCTGATTGCATTTAGAAGCACACAGGAGGCTAGTAAAAAACACTGCTGGAGATGGCTAAGAACATCTTCCCAGGCAAGATGAAATAGTGGGGAAAGACTTCCCTTGAATGTGTGCTGTGCCACCAATGAAATAAAGTAGAGAAAAGGAGAAAAGCCAGCCCAGTGTGAGCGTCCCTTTTTCTTCTTCCACTTGCCACAAAATAAAGAGGTGCCTACTCCACATACACCCACACCACTGTGATCTCCTGTGCAGTGTTATAGGGCTGGTCCCTATGAAGCTCTGAGTCAAACAAAGCCTTCCTCCTTTTAGTTTGTTTATGTCAGATGTCACAGTCACAGTGACAAAAATTTAACAATACATAATGCAACTAAACATAACTGCGTGAACTACCAATTGTCTCAGTTATAAATGGGATAACATCTTTCTAGCCACTTTTTAGGGTATGTCTAAACAGAGGGAGACAAAACATGGTGGGATCTTGAGACGAGTGAAAAGAAACACAGATCCTGATATTTTGCAGCCTGGTGATAAAAAAGTGACCATGTAACTCTGCACTGCACCTGATAAACATGATACATATGTTGTCTATGTGTGGGCTATGTGAGTGTCCATCCCCATTGGAGCCCACTCCTTGCTCTTTGGCAGAGGGCCTATGTAAATCAACACAAAAGATAATTTGATAAATGGAATGAGAGAATAGGGAGGCAACTCATTAGGTGCAAGCATGAACGGCTTAATTTGAATCCCTAGTATTCATATAAAATGTGCGGTCACATGTGTAACTTCAGAATTTGGAGAAAGAGACAGAAGAATCCCTGGGCTTCAATGGCTGGTCAGTCTAGCCAAAATGGTGACTTCTGTGTTCAGTGAAAGACCTTGTCTCAAGAGGCTAAGACGGAGAATGATAGAATATACCCATTATCTCCTTTGGGGCAGGTCTTTGTATGAACACTTATGGATGTGATAGGCCATATACACCATGTACAAAATTGTACAATGAAAAAATACTGAATTAATAATAAATAATAAATAATTTAAATAAATAATGACAAAAACACTTACATATTTGAGAAAGTGATGCTAAACATTGGTTTTAGGCAGTTACTTGAAAGGAAGTTCAGCTATTGATCACTTTCTAGCCTTGGCCTCTGGCTTCAGCCAGCGTTAGAATTTTCCCCTTTTCATTTAGTATGTTCCTAATGTGGTGGTCTTACTGCAGGCTCCCAGAGAAAGCCAGTTCCCATAAAATCACATTTGTCTTCCAGAGCACACCTCTTCTGCCTAAGGCATAATCAAACTAACATTTCAAGGTCGCCATGGGGTAGGATTGGGGTTATTTTCTGGGATTGGAAGTGCGGCTGTAAATTTATCAAGTAAGAGCTGCAGCAAACATCTCAGCAACTGGAGTCAAAGCTGCCTATGAGGTTAATGTCAGCCTGTGTTTGCATTTAAGGCCCCAGTGTCACTTTCAAGGGATGATGAAAATAAACAAACTCACACGAGAGACCTGGACTCCTGCAATTTCTACCAGGGTAGATGATGTTATAGAGAATTCATTGAATTAGAAATGGTTTATATTTTTTTATTTTTGGTTAGGTTTTCAGGCTTTCTTTTCCTTTCTACGTTCACTTGCAATCTAAACAAGAAGAAAGGTGTTTAAGCTTGAAAGAGAGAGGGTCAGCCCCTGGAATTTTTCCTATGAGCTTCAGGTAAACTTTATGTATCTGAGTTTATCATCCTGAAATTACTTGGTCCTAGACAAAAATGATAGCAGAGACCATATATCTCTTGATTAAGCTGTCAAATTCACGGGGCTGATTGACCTAGTGATATGCTTTCAATTATTGCTTTTGATAGTTCTGGAATTTGTGTCAGGAGATAAGGTGTCTGGCCTTCAGAGACAATTTCTATTGCTGAGGACAGAAGATGGACATCACTATAAGTGTATGGATTCCTACCAGCTAGTGTGGTTAGTTTATGTCAGGGGTTTGCAGCTCTCTGGCTTCTGTTCATTTAAGTTCATATGTTTGTGGCCTTTGTGGATGGAGCTTTCTCAATTAGCCGAGAGAGCTTGGATCCCAGATCCTCTTCTCCTGGTCTCAAGCTACTGGGGTCACTCTTTTGGCTCAGTTACTGCCATTTCTGAGGAAATGATCTTGTACACCTAGAAGGATTTGAGAATGAACAACTAGTCTTAGTTGTTAAGGACTATATTTAGCTAAAGGGAGCTGCAGATGGAAAACTGGTCAGGAGAGTCAGGGACCCTGAGCAAGAGTTCTTAGAATGCCCAGGAATGCTGGAAGAGGGTTGTGCTTCCTGGTTTCTTATCTCTTGCCTGATATCTATGTGAGGATATGACTGAAACTGAGAGCAGGTACCAGGACACTACATGGTTGAGCCAACTTGTCAGCTTATCTCTCTCCTCCTCATACCTCACCCCAGTTTCTGCTGTAATTCCCTTAAAAAGTCCTGGGTAGCAGCTTAATGGTACCTTGTTCATAGGAAGCTATTCCTGCTATACAGAAAGTCTGCCTTCTCTCTTAAGACAACACCTATGAATCTATGAGAAACTTCTCCCTAAAATACACCCTCTGTGGACTGTAAATTCCATTCTTTGAGTTCAGGCTACAGGCTCATGGCTGCTTTGGTGGCTGTTAGGTTTTCCAGGATCCTCTTCACCCTGAACCTAAGTTCACCTAAGGTAAGAGGAAAACTCTTCACTGAATGCAGAGATATCTCAACAACTCCGTGCCCATGCTGTTCCCTTTGAAAGATGCCATGGCAATGGTATCTGACAGAGAGGAAAAGAAGGCACCCGATGTCCCTTCTAATCTTTATATACATGTATGTAGGTATGATCAACTACACAGGCACTCACATGCACTCCTATGAACACATTTTCATATAGCACCCCCCTAACACACATACAATGAAGTCCTCCCATGTGGTTGTGTTTGGAGATGGAGCCCAGAGCCTTTTGGACCAGGTTTAGATGAGGTCATGTGTGCAGTGATGATGGGATAAGTATGAGAGTATGTGAATGGGCTGGAATCAGGAAGGATGGAATGAAGACCTCTTCACCCAGGCTCCTATTAACTATCACCTTCTCTTTTTGCCCAAAAAAGACACTTCCCTGTGGCCAACCAGGAGACATGTTTGTTTGTTTTGTTTTTTTTAAGCCACCCAGTAAATAAGACGATGTGATAGCAGACCAAAAGAGATGAACCCATGAATCTTTAGATCTTGAGAGATGAAGTCTATGGAGGCCCAACTCATGGTCTCAGAGCCATGGCTCTGTCTAAAGGAACAGACACCCCAACCTTTGATAGTCCTAGACTGTCCAGTGTGCAAAGACCTCTTTCCTTGGAGTGTAAAAAGGTAGCATTGATTCAACCAGAGGAGAACTATTAGAAGTATGTCTGAATCTTTTATTTGAGCTCTTAAGGAAGAAACAAAAGCTCAAGAGAGTACACCTGTTCATGGCAAAGGAAATCTAGTGGAAAATTATGGATCTCTCCAACAGAAATCTCTCTGCTAATCCAGCCCTCAGGAAACAATGCTAAGGGGAAGTGGAAGATGTTGGCACTGACTATACCATGAAAATCACAGTGTTTACTAAACGAGTAGGCTCAGTTCTTTGAGGGTCTGTGTTCTCTTCTACCAGTGATTTGGGTAAATAAATACTAGGAAAAGTTCTTGGTGGTTTTAAAAATTCTGATCTGTATAGCTTTTGTAAGATGTTTTTGGTCTTCTTCAATGAAAATAAAAACCCTCCTCCCACATTCTTCAAAAGAGACGAAGCCGGGTGACAATCAACATTGAAAGAGAAATTAATTCCCTTAGCATTTAAAAATCTCAATGGCAATATTTTCTGCACAATGACTGTCATTGATGGCATGAGTGGGCCATTGTGCCTTCTGCCAGCTGAACAGACACCACTTTATTCTTAGCAGCTGTGATCCCTAATTGGAAAGGGGACTGGTCCAAAAATGATAAAAAGGAAATCACATCACGGTCTGCAAAGGAGCTTGGTGGCTTCTGCCCTAGTCCCCATTCCTCCCTGGACCTGCTAACCGAGGAATGTGCCCTTTGCATGGTCAAAATCCTACAATGGCTAATTTTTGTTTTGTGGTGTGTGCTTGAAAAAAAAAGACTCCCTTTTGTCCCTCACAGTTAAAATAGGTAAAGGGTCTTATCGATAGACCCTGTTCTTCCTTGAAACACTGGAGCTCCATAGGCACAGGCTGTTTTCTACTTCCACATAACTATGAACTAGGGCATTGATTCTTTAATCAAACGATAGAATTCTGGGAGGGAGTGATGATCTAGATTCAGAGACCGATGTGGTTATCACTCTGATGTATGCTGCTTTGTCTGAAAGCTCATTAAGCATATGTCCATGGTCTTTGCTTCCCCCACTTGAGGCTTCACTAAAATTTATTTGCAACGAGGTTTTCCCTGTCCAAACAGGAAAACGTTTGGACAACGTTCCTCCACCCATTGTCTACCACATGCCTGATCTCATCACAAAGACTTTCTTTCTAACACTCTATAAAAGATAACATTACACTCTGTTAGGCTTCCTGGTAGATTTCAAATTTCTAGCAAGATGCCTGATAAGTAGCATGTACTCCATTTGTGTTTGGACAGTGACTGTGTGTTGAATGACTTATAAGAACTGACCCAATAAACATTTCATGGATGCATGAATGCATTTTGAAGAATGACCCTTTGAATTTCTGCTGGTCTGTTGGAGTTTTATTCTGTCAGAGAAATAAATTAGCCTGCCATTTGATAGACTCTTTCACCAAATCACACATTTTGAAGTTTTCTTGTAGAGGTGATGATTTCATGAGGCCCAGGAGAACAATGCATTTAGAGCTGGTGCTATGCTAGTGTCTGTCATGTATTTCAGGCTCTTGGTCTACTCAATTTTTTTCTTGGGTTCTACAGGACAGGTTATTCTGAATTCCCACGAAGCCTTTCCCCCTATATTCAAATAGTCTACGTGTTAGATTTGGGAAAGGTCAGATAGTGTAGAAGCAACTCTAAGCCTGGCTACTGCTTCTAGCCATGTAGGGATATTCTACAAGTACAGACTCCTGGCCTTCTTCCTAGATGACAATGCCTGACTTTTTAGAGTTGTACCTACTTTGGAATAATCTCAAAGTTTCTCTGGCTGCTTCTATGTCCAATGTCTGTCCTACTCTGCCTTCTTTCTTGCTGTCTCCAATTTAGCAAGTGAGAAACTTGGAATCAGAGGTAATATATTAATTAACTAGAGCTGATGCAGCAACTGAGCATAGATTTAAAACCAAAGACATTTGTTCTCCCAGAGCTAAGGTAGCTAGGCTTTACAATTGGATGATGATACAAACCAGTGAAATTGTCACAGGCCTTATTTAAGTCTTTCTTACTTTAGACTACACAATGGTTCACTTTATGGTATGGGAGTCAGAGATATTGAAAGGTTGGACTATAATATCGTGCCTGAGCAAGGAATATCCAGACCATGTGCCTGGAAGCGAAATGGGAAAGCACTGGTCTTAGACTATCACATGGGCAACATTTCTACACAGGCTGGTCTTTCAGATGAATAAAAGAGTTATTTAATCCTCTGACCACCTTGTATGGACAAGTCACTCTCTGTGGTGAGGAGGTGAGGACACTGGTTATATCAGCTTCCAAATACCAAAATAGCTGGAGGTGGTGGTAGAGCCAGAACAACAGTGATAGGTTATCCCTACAAACTGGATGCCTAGCATTTGTGAAGCCATTATGATATCTAAAATGGCTTATATGCAATTTGACATCTCAAGCTATCATCAAACTCATTGACATAATACACAGTTACTAGATGGCTATGAACACTTTGCAAGTTCTGTCTGCTTTTTAGGTCTCAGCTTTCTCACAATCTCTCTAGTATTACCCTGGGAAAATTTGGAGTTTCTATCTGGCAGGTGCCAGGGAAACCATGGGGTCATTGAACTCAAGTTCATTGACCACCTGATTAGCCTTGATAACATGAACTCATCATCAGCCTCTTTCAAGAGCTTATTTCGTTCTTTAGACCAAACATGATAAAACATTGAGTGGGAATTCACTTAGGCACAGAAATCAGGCAAGACCGAGTGGCTTTAAAAGATAATTTGGGTGGAAATTGGGACAGGAGCAATAAAGCATCTTTAGAAAAATAAATCACAGCCGAAGCAGAGACAATTGGAGTTAAATCACTGGCCTAGAAATTAAGATACTCAGAAAGAAACTGACCCTGAAAAAGATCATGTGATGTTTTTGGAAGACCCCCTCCCCCAAACTCTCCTTACCCCATTCCTCTTGTATTTATAAAATGACATATTATGTACCTGAAAATATATGAAATGTTTAACAAAGGATAACAATCAGTATAGGTCATACATATCAATAGATTGTAAAAATAGATGAGCCAGAAATGGTCAACATCCTTAGTCATCAGGGAAATACAAATCAAAACAACCCTGAGATTCCACCTCACACCAGTCAGATTGGCTAGGATAAAAAACTCAGGTGACAGCAGATGCTGGAGAGGTTGTGGAGAAAGAGGAACACTACTTCATTGCTGGTGGGATTGCAAGCTGGTACAACCACTCTGGAAATCAGTTTGGTAGTTTCTCCAGAAATTGGACATAGTTCTATTGGAGGACCCGGCTATACCACTCCTGGGCATATACCCAGAAGATGCTCCAACATGTAATAAGGACACATGCTCCACCATGTTCATAGCAGCCTTATTTATAATAGCCAGAAACTGGAAACAACCCAGTTGTCCTTCAACAGAGGAATGGATACAGAAATTGTATCCATCTACACAAGGGATGTACTACTCAGCTATTAAAAACAATGAATTTATGAAATTCTTAGGGAAATGGATGGATCTGGAGAGTATCATCCTGAGTGAGGTAACCCAATCACAAAAGAACATACATGGTATGCACTCTCTGATAAGTGGTTATTAGCCTAGAAGTTTGGAATACACGAAGAACAACCCACAAACCACAAGAAACTCAAGAAGAAGGAAGACCAAAATGTGAACATTTAATTCCTTCTTAAAAGGAGTAACAAAATACCCATGGAAGGAGTTGCAGAGACTAACTATGGAGCAGAGACTGAAGGAAGGACAATCCAGCCTGATATAGATGTCTCCTGAGAGGCTCTGACAGTACCTGACTAATACAGTAGTAGAGGCTGACAGCCATCCATTGAACTGAGTACAGGGTCCTCAATGAAGAAGTTAGAGAAAGGACCAAAGGAGCTGAAGGGTTTGCAGCCCCTTAGGATGAACAGCAATATGAACTAACTAGTACCCTCAGAGCTCCCAGGGATTCAACCACCAACCAAGGAATACACATGGTAGGACTCATTGCTCTGGCAGCATGTGTATAGTAGAGGACTGCAAAGTTGGTCATCAATGGGAGGAGAGGCCCTTGGCCCTGTGAAGATTCTGTGCCCCAGTGTAGGGGAATGTCAGGGCTAATAAGTGGGAAAAGGTGGAGTGGCAAGCAGGGGGGAGGCAACAGGGGTTTGTTCTTGTTGGTGGTGTTTTTTTTTTTTTTTTTTTTTTGAGGGGAAACTGGGAAAAGAGAAATCACATGACATGTAAATAAAGAAAATATCTAATTAAAAAAAAAACAGATGAACTTAGAAAATGTAACCCATTTCATCTCAGTTCAAGAGAAAGTTTCACATTGATTGAAGGGATCATTTGGAAACAGAATCTTTGGAGATAGAGTTAGCTAAGATGGGACAACATGACGAGGATGAGTCCCAATCTAACATGGTGACCTGCTAAATATCAAAAATATGGACACATACCTAACTATTGGGAGAAAGCCATGAACAATTGGAGTTGTGGAACCCCATGCCTGGAAAGTATCAGAAGTCAAAAAGCAGCCTGCAGCAGGGAGCAGATCCCTCCCTAGTATATGCAGGGCACTCTCCTATTGGACATATTTACATGTTACATGTGTGAAGCATGGTACTGTTTTTTTTACATTATCCAGTAGATAGTTACTGAAATGAGAACCCCCAAATAAACAACTGTTGTTGATAATTCTGTTTTTGAGACAGAACTTCTCTGTGTGGCCAAAGCTGGCATGGCACTCATGAGACTCCTTCCTCACCTTCCAAAGTTCTAGAATTACAGGCTTGTGACACCACACCTGTTGTATACTTTAAAAAAGCAAACATATTAGATAAAATATAATAAAATGTCAAAAGTGAAGTGTAAGACATAAGGCTATATTGAATTAATTAAAAAAGGATTGATAACAGTTTTGTCCTATTAATACACAAACCAAATAGATAAAGAAACATTTGTAAAATATGTATGAGCTATAATATAGAATTTGTATACCATATAAAGTCCATTTTGAGTCTGCCACTAAAAAAAATTCTCTTTTTTTAAAAAAATATTTTTATTAGATATTTTCTTTATTTACATTTCAAATGATATCCCCTTTCCTAGTTTCCCCTCCGGAAAAACAACCCTATTCCCTCCCCTCTCCCATGATGCCTATAGCAATGGCTTTGGAATAGATTCAGAGGCAGTGCTACTGTTTTCTAAACAGGTCAAATGAGGGTGTCTTGATGGACCACTTACATCTGCTGCCAAAACTCCTCAGTTATACACTGTGAATACTGACTAAATGCTGTTAAAAACTAAATCATATGTTAACAAGACATGAAAATTCAACAGAAGAGTGAAGTAAAGTGCGATCTTAAGAAATATTGCTGATGGGCGTTCAAACTTGTATAGCCGTATTGAAATCAGTATGGCTTTCCTCAGGAAGATAGTAAGTAATATTCATAAAGGTACAGCTATACTATTGCAGGGCATACACCCAAAGGACCATTCATCCTATCACAAAGACATGTGCTTAACCCTGTTCATTGCTGCTTTATTCATTATAACCTAAAACTGGAAACAACCAAAATGCCCCTCAACAAAAGAGTAGATAAAGATAATATAGTATATTTACACAATGAAGTGTTACTCTACCATTTAAAAAAATGACATCATAAAACTTACAAGCAAATGGATGTAATTAAAAAAATCATCCTGGGTAAGGTATCCAAGATCCAGAAAGACAAATATGGAAACATGTATGTATTCACTCATATGTGGATATTAGCTGTTAAGTCAATGATATCCAAGCTACAAACCATAGAACCACAGATGGTAGGTACAGAGTAAAGGACTAGGAGGAACAAATAGCTCTTGTTAGGAAAGGGTAATAAAATAAATGATGGGTGGTAGTGCTAGAACCAGAGACTGAAGTGGCAAGAGGGAGGAAAGAAGAAGTTGGGGAGGGAGTATGAGGAGACAACTAAATTTAAAGGCCATTTGTGTGTAGTATGGAAACCTAATCCATAGAAACTTCCTAAAATATGTACATATATAAAGGCTATCTAGATAAAATTATTAAATAAGGTAGGAGACACAGTCCCAATCAGTTATCTCTTGTCACTAAATGAAGCTTCCAGTATTAGGACTGGATTACATCTAATTGAGTTATTAGCCAAGGGGGTTCCAATGAGAATCCTCAAAGAACCCACGCTATTGCCAAGAGAATCAGCACAAACTGACATCAAGGCCCCATTGCTTTAGACAACACTCACTGAACATAAAGAAGTCCAGCTGGTGCTGACATAGAGCCTTCATTCCTGCATTCTGGCATCTTTGGTATAGGAAACTATTCTACATATTACCAAAAGAGAAACATAAACACCAAACCAAGTCACAAATACTTTGATCTAAGATGGGATCCTGCCTGCAAGATAGGCCAGGACATGAGTGGCATAAAGCTTTTAGGAGTAACCATCCAATATCTGATTTGAGTGAAGATCTACTTCATGAGATGGATCCTATATCTAATACTACTATGAACCAAAGACTAGGTATTCCAGGAACCTAGGGTAAAACTATAATGCTTATCAAAAGAAGAAGAAGAAG
>JADRCD010217865.1:12600-23563 GCA_019843815.1 Montemys delectorum | reverse complement strand
CTGGCTGTCCTGGAACTCACTTTGCAGACCAGGCTGGCCTCGAACTCAGAAATCTGCCTGCCTCTGCCTCCCAAGTGCTTGGATTAAAGGTGTGCACCACCTCCACCCTGCTTGGGATTTTCCTTGTGCCTGTCTAATGTAGAACACCAGAGAGGAGGCCTGCTGAGCCCTTCTAGGAATAAAACACAGGTTAGAAATGAAAGCTGGGCTCCTTCTGTTGCTGTACTCACACAAAGCTTAGGAGCAATCTGAGAACACATGGTCTTAGAATGTAGAAGGAGATTCTGAGTACATACACATGGATGCTGTAAGGTACCTGCTTTGAACAGATCTTCCACTGTAGCTTGTTCAAATTACCACTTCACTTATATCTTAAAAATTTCTGCTTAAAAGTGTAAACACTCTGAGTAAAATCAACTGAGCGCTTTTCAATAGTTACTGTACAGGTTTCTACACCAGGATTGTGTTTCTTCATGAAGCATGTTGCTCTGGAATTTACACAGCAGTAGCAGAGTGTTAAAAAGCATATGCCAGTTCTATATGTTCTGGTCGTTTGACTAAATTGCCCTTTACAAACCTTTGCATGTGAACTCCATCAATTAATAATTCTTTCTTATTCATTACTCCTTACCCCTAGCCATCAGCATTCTTCAGTACTTGTATCTTCATTATTGGCAGATCAATAATGGTTGATGGCAGAAAAAAAATGCACTGCATTTTCAGGGGTTAAGGCTCCTTACTTTTATTATCATAAGTTATGTCTACAAAGCAATGTTTCTTTAATTTTTAATGTGAGAATGTCATAATAATATGCAATGAAAGGTGATTATAACTAACCCTTTTCTTTCATTTTTTATTATTTTTATTTTTTTTTTATAGTCCAGTCACTACCTGCCTCTCGGACCTGCCTTCCAACTGTTCCTCATTGCAGTCCTCCTTCTTCCTCTCTTCAAGAGGATGTCCTAACCCTCAAATTCTGCCTGGCCTCTCTACTCCCTGGGGCCTCAAGTCTCTAGAGGTTTAGGCATGTCTTCTCTCACAAAGGCCAGACCAGGCAATCCTCCCCTGTATATGTGTTGGGGGCCTCAGACCAGCTCTTGTGTGCTGCCTGGTTGGTGGCTCAGTGTCTGAGAGATCCCAGAAGTCAGTTGAGACTGCTAATCTTCCTATAGGATTGCTCTCCTCCTCAGCTTCTTCCTGTCTTTCCATAATTCAACCACAGGGGTCCCTAACTTAAGTCCAATAGTTGGATGAATGGATCTATATCTGTCTCAGTTAGCTGCTTATTGGGCCTCTCAGAGGATAGCCATGCTAAGCTCCTGTTTATAAGCACACCACAGCATCAGTAATAGTGTCAGGCCTTGGAGCCTCCCCTTGAGATGGATCGCAAGTTAGGGTAGACATCCTTTCCCTCCATTTTGTACCTGCAGTTCTGGTTCATGAGTGAGGTATGTATATCATGTCTAGCATTTCATAGAATCCTACCTCTGCTTCCTATAGTTTTTATAGTCTTTTGCCTCATTTCTCTTTAATGATATTGCTTGAACCTTGGCAGAGAGTAATATAAATATCCCATTAAGGGCTAAGCACTCAACTCCTTATCAAAACACTTTGGTCATTTATTCATCTATCCATTGATTTTTGTCCACTGGGTAGGAAAAAGCTTCTTCAACGTTGATGTTGATCATGCCTGAGACTATGGTTATAATCATAAAGATTTAGTAAGTAATTTGACATGATAAACATTTAACAGATTAATGAACATAAGTTTTACTTGCTACCCTAGGGCTTATGACTTCTGCAATCATGGAATTTTGATCAATAGTAGAGCATCAGACATGAAACTCCCTTTTGTGGAGCAGGCTTTAAATCCAATTAAAAAATAGTTACTTGCTTTTGAACATTTTTACCACTATTGTACAAGGAGGTACATCTTTTCTAGCAGACTTGTAATGCAGTTTGCAAGGCTCTGCACTATGTAACTCTATTCTTGTGTTTTCTAACCCAAGAGCCTATACTGAACTTTCAGGTATTATAAAAACTATCTAGCTGGAAGTTGTTCAATTGGTTTTAGATTGATGTTTCTGTCCTGAAGCCAATGTGTATAATGCTTTCAGCAATATGGTCTTACTCTGTACTTACAAAAGATAACTGGTGACAATATCCCGTAATGTTTTGTAGACTTCTGGGCCTCCATGAGCAATAACTCTGTGGAAGTTATCCCATGCCTGGTCCTAAAGTTCTCACCTAATAACTCATGTCTCCTGGGAGCAAAATTGTTTAACCACACAGTCTAATTCTGTTTAAATGCTTTAAAATTGTAGTTGCATTTTGAAATGAGCTTAATAGCTTTTGTGTTTCTCTGAAGCAGTATGAAACATACTTAGATTTGAATAACCCACTTGCTACTCCCCTCTCTCTCCTTCTTGGTTTCCCTGCCAGAATCCCCCTAACCCATCCCCCTTCCCTCTGTTTTTATGAGGGCATTCTCCCACCTAACCACCCACTCCTGCCTCCCACCCTGGCATTCCCCTAGCATGGAACCTTCACAGGACCAAGGACCTCCCCTCCCATTGATGCCAGATAAGGCCATCCTCTGCTACATATGCAGCTGGAGCCAAGGGTCTCCCCTTACCCTCAAAGTGTACTCTTTGGTTGGTGGTTTAGTCCATGGGAGCTTTGGAGGATCTAGTGGGTTGATATTGTTGTTCTTCCTATGGGGTTGCAAACACCTTCAGCTGCTACAGCCCTTGGACTAACTTCTTCATTGGGATCACCACATGTTCAATCTGATGTTTGGTTGTGTATATTCACATCTGTATTCACCAGGTTCTTGGCAAAGCCTCTCAGGGGACAGCTATACTAGGCTCATGTCAGTAAGTGCTTCTTGACATCAGCAGTAGTGTCTGGGTTTGGTGTCTGCAAATAGCATGGTCATATTTAATTTTAAGTTGTAAAATATTCCCTATAAAAGCTCTCTAAGGAAAAGGGGGAAAATGGAATGAATGAAAAAGAAGTTTACTGGGAAAATATTTCTTCACTGTCCTCTCTTTTCTTTCAGCAATTGTACATCTTTTCATAATACATGATCATGTGGTAAAATGTTCATCACAAGTTCACACATAAAATCAGAAATTGAATAAGAAGTTTGCAGTAGTGAATGTTTGCATGCATATCCTTTAAGAATATTTATCTGGCTAAACATTCATCAACTGTAATAAATCCACTAAGTTATATTTTTACTTAGTGAAGTATTATATAGATAAACTCAGTGTATATTTTATCTTCTGTCTTAGCACCTATAATAAATCATTACACCCTGTTATGACCTTTGGTTAATGATTTTACAACCACTTGGAGTATGCTGTGAAGAGTAGAAAGTCTGATTACTATCTAGAAGTGATTAACTAGTGACAAATGGGAGACTGACAGAGATAGTTCCTATTGTAGTTTTGAGTATCAGAAAAGACCTAGTAGCAGTCCCACTATAAAAGACATTAATAAGTACTGACCTGACTTTAGGAATTTTTATATGATCATCATAAAGAATTGAGAAGTCATCTCTTTGTCTATATAGAGTCGCCACAAGACAGTACATCTTCCTAGTTCTCAGAGATCTGCTCAAAAGTGTAGGCTAATACCTAGCAATTGTTATATATGTTTAGGAATAACAGGATAAGCATATTAATTGCAGGAAACTTTCCTAAAATGATATTTTCCTGTATCTTGGCTATAGGAGCAAATCTGTCATTAATTATAATAATTCTATGTAGACCATTTCAGGAAGATCACCTGCTGGTTATTAGATTGTTCTATGATAACTCTTGAAATTGATATTTTAACTAAACACTAGGATTCCTCTGCTCTTAGTATCCCCTTAAAGATCCCTTCTAGTTTGACTTGCAATTGTGCTTCAGGTTAAATATACAAAACAAAAGATTGCAATCTAGGATCTACAAATGAGAAGATAAGGCATTTTTGTTTGGGAGGGGGCTTGAATTACCTCTCCCTGCATAAGTTTTCTAGTTCCATCCATTTAACTGCAAATCCCAAGATTCCATTTTTTACGTATTTATAATATTCATTGTGTCCATGTGTCACACTATTCTTACACATTCAGCTCTTCTACATACAGTGAACAGAACAAAAATGAAAGGGACATGCATGTCTCTGTCGGTAGTATAATGTCTGGTGAATACTTTCCCAGGAATGATATAACTGGGTCACATATAATTTCTACTTCCCATTTTTAAAGACACTTTCAAAATAATTTCCAAACTGCTTATATTAGCTTGACACTCATATAAAAAAAAAATCTCTCCTTCAGGACAGCCAACACAGGATTTTTAATTTATAATCTTGAGGAGAGCCATTCTGACTGGGGTGAGGGAAGACCTCAAAGTATTTTTAATTTACATTTTCCATGTGGCTAAAAACATTAAGAGGTTTTAAAGTGTTTCTTTGAAAATTTCTTTGTTTATTTTGATAATTTTCTCTTCCATAGCCCATTTTTAAATGAGAATCTTATTTGTTGTTTTGTTTTTTCTGTTGTTGCTTAAAATTTTTATAGAGTAAGATTTATTTTGATTTCTTAATTTATATTTAGTTTTGTTTAGTTTATTAGATATTTTCGTTATTTATATTTCAAATGTTCTCTCCTACCTGATTTCCCTCTGAAAACCCCCTATTTCCTCCCCACTCCCGCTGTGCACCAACACACCCTCTCCCTTTTCTTTTCTTGGCCCTGGCATTCCCCTACACTGGGGCATAGAACCTTTATAGGATCAAGAACCTCTTCCCTCATTGATGATTGACCAAGCAATCCTCTGCTACATATGCAACTGGAGTCAAGGGTCCCACCATGTGTACTCTTTGGTTGGTGGTTTAGTTTCTGGGAGCTCTGTGGGTACTGGTTAGTTCATAGTTTTGTTCCTCCATTGGGGCTGCAAACCCCTTCAGCTTCTTGGGTCCTTTCTCTAGATCCCTCATTGGGGGCCCTGTGCTCAGTCCAATGCATGGCTGGGAGCATCCATTTCTGTATTTGTCAGACAATGCAGAGCCTCTCAGGAGACAGCTATATCATGCTACTTGATGGCATCCACACTAGTGTCTGGGTTTTGTGATTGTATATGGATCCCCAGGTGAGGCAGTCTCTGGATTGTCATTCCTTCAGTCTTTGCTCCACACTTTGTAACTCCTTCCCTGTATATTTTGTTTCCCCTTCTAAGAAGGATCGAAGTATCCATACTTTAGTCTCCTTCTTGAGTTTCATGTGGTTTGTGGATTGTATCATGGGTATTCCAAGCTTCTGGGCTAATATCCACTTATCAGTGAGTGCATACCATGTGTGCTTTTTTTGTAATTGGGTTACCTTACTTAGGATGATATCCTCCAGATCCATCCATTTGCTGAGAATTTCATAAATTCACTGTTTTAAATAGCTGAGCTCCATTACTCTGTTTAGGAACATCTGGGTCCTTTCCAGCTTCTGTCTGTTATAAATAAGGCTGATATGAACATGATGGAGCATGTGTTCTTACTACATGTTGCACCATCCTCTGGGTATGTGTCCAGGAGTGGTATCACAGAGGGAAAAGATCTTTACCAATCCTACATCCAATAGAGGGCTAATATCCAATGTATACAAAAAACTCAAGAAGTTAGACTCCAGAGAACCAAATAACCCTGTTAAAAATGGGGTACAGAGCTAAACAAAGAATTCTCAGCTGTGGAATACTGAATGGCTGAGAAGCAGCTAAAGAGATGTTCAACATTCTTAGTCATCAGGGAAATGCAAATCAAAATGACCCTGAGATTCCACCTCACACCAGTCAGAATGACTAAGATAAAATTCTCAGGTGACAACAGATGCTGGCGAGGTTGTGGAGGAAGAGGAGCACTCCTTCATAACTGGTGGGATTGTAAGATGGTACAATCATTCTGGAAATCAGTTTGGCAGTTCCTTAGAATTTGTATTTCCTTAATGTTTGGGTTTTTATTTTTATTGTATATTCTAGACACAACCTTGACTCAGATAAAGAACTTACAGGGATTTTCTCTCATTCTGTGGGATACAGATTGATTCACTTTGGTTTGCAAAAGTACAAGAATTTTCTTATTTTCACGAGACTGTGCTGTATAATTAGTCTACTAGGAGTGTCTGATTCAGGAAGATCCCACCAGTGTCTGTAGGTTGAAGCAGGTTCCTTGTTTTTTCCTTTGTTAATTTCAAGATCTATGGTATTGTGTTGAGGTCATTACTCCATTTGGAATTGAGTTTTGTGAACCATGAGAGATAAGGATCTAGCTTTATCATACTACATAATTAGGTACTGTTTTCCATAACTATTTTTTCAAGATGGCATCTTTTCCCCACAATGTGTAATTTTGGAATTTTCATCAATAGCAGATAACTATAATTATATGATCTTATGTATGCCTTCAATTATATTCCATTATGTGAGTGTCAAGATGTTTTTATTATTATGGCTCTGGAGTACGACTTGTGTTCATAGATGCTGATAATTTCTGAACTGTTCTTTTTGTTCATGACTGTTTTGTGTACCCATATACATATACATTTTTTTTGTGCTTCCATATACATATTTTGGATTATTTTTTGCCTTCAGAAGAAGGTGTTTCAACTTTGACTGGGATTACATTGAATCCATAATAGTTTTTGATAGGATGGTTATTGGTGTAATAATAATTTTTACAGTCTTTGAGGGTGGCATGTCTCTTGATCTTTTTAGTTTCTTTTCTATTATTATTCATATTCTTGAAAATTTAATTCTAGAAATCATTTGATTCCTTGATAAGATTTATTCCTTGGTGTTTGTGTGTGTGTGTGTGTGTGTGTGTGTGTGTGTGTGTGTGTGTTTCTATGAGTGTGTTTCTGTGCATGTGTGATATGAATGGGATTGTTTCCATTATTCTTTTTCTGTATGTTTATCATTGGTATATAAGAATGTTACCAATTGTGTTATGTTAAGATTTCTAATCTCCCACTTTTTAAAAATTATTTATCAGATATGAGTTCTTTTCATTTGGTGGAATCTTTATGGAGTCATATGTGAATAATTAAAAGTTTGCTTTTTACTATGTTTTTCTAGAATCTAGAACTAAAGGATCCCATATCAAATTCATTTGTAATTATAATTTTTATGACTTTTATCTTGTATATAAATTATGTACGATGTTGGGTAATTTAGCTAGTTAGGAGCAAAAAATTAATACATAGGTCAATATTTTAGGTAGCATTTAATTTTTTTGTCTTACTATGATAGTTTGATACACATAAAAATTTTGGAAAAATTTAAAAATGTAATTTATGAAACTGGCATGGTAGGCACAACAGGAATTTCCTAGCTTGAAAAGCTGCAAAAGAAGGATTTCAAGTTATATGCTGGCGCTATATGGCAAAATATTGTCTTGAAAAAAATCAATCAATCAATCAAACAGTCAGTCAGATCAATTAGCTTTGGATTTATATTAATGTTGAATGCATTCAAAAACAAGGCAGTATTTGTTTAATAGTTTTGGTTACTTGGAGGATCTCTGATTATAGAATAGATTTATGAGAGTCTCATTTTAAGAGTTCTGTCTATTTCAAGGGTCTGTGATTCCTTTATGAGCATGCACTTCACCTTTTCTTTTCTAGGCAAAAATCATACACAAATTTTAAATCTTAGCTAAACCATTACAACACAAACTCTGTTGTTGTTTATGTCCCACCAAGTGGCTACTATACACTTATCTTGTCTCTTAGATTTTAAGATCAAGAATGAAGATTTGCTTTTTTCTTTCACTAAAAACAGCTAAATTGGAATGGTGAACACCCCATGTCTCATCAAATAAAGACTAAGTCTTTCTTAACCTACAGATGAAAGCTGGCAAATTCTGCCTACAAATATCTCATCATTAGCATTATAGTTTTAAACAACTTTAATATAAAGACACAATTTGCTATACAAAAGTAATGTTTTATATGACAAAGTGCTTATTAAGTGAATTAGGTCCTGTAAATTGATGACATTTGGATTTCTTTATGGAAAATTGATTAAACTGATTATTGAATGATTTATATCTAACTTCCGATTTTCTTCAAAAGGATTAATAATATACTCTTCCTGTAAGTGATACATATGATCATTTTTTGATCTTTCACACTTGCATATTTAAATTGACTCTCCCAACTGTGTTATAGACCAGAGCAGTAAGCAAAAAATTTAATTAGCCAAATAATTTGCTAATTTAAATAAATATATTGTGTGTGTGACTGTGTGTTTACCTACCAATTGTCTAATTTTTTTCTACCAGGAGAAAGAAAGAGACAGCTCAGCAGACTGATATGTAGATCCTCCCACAAGAATTCAGAGAAAAAGAAGGCATGCTTCCCAGTACATAAGGACAAGAGGAAGCATGCTTTTATATTTCACCTTATTTTATATTTTTAATCATATTATTTTAATGTCTGCAAAGTATGACCATTAATTTAACACAGTGAAGACTGGGTCATAATTAATTAGGAATAACCAGAGACCCTGAAGCTATTATAGATACATCAGAATCATGAAAGACCCACTTTCTACAAGCAAGAAGTCATATTTCAGAGTTAGAGTGCATTTACACTGTTATTTCACAGCTGTCAAAAAGCATAGACTTGAAATATGACTTTCTTGAGACACACACTCAAATCCATTTTCAACATTTTAACTGAGAATGCTTCAGAGATCCAAGTATACTATCCCTAGAAGAATCTAAATAGCAAAATGGGAAAGAGACATCATATTTTTTTATCTGACTTTCAGTAGAATTTCAAGTATTCTGTCATCAAGATATACTGTGCATCATGTGGCTTTATATATTTATCAAATATCTAAGAGGAAAATTTAGAAAATTATAAGTATTTAATTTTTTAATGTAAGAAAGATCAAGCCTTGACTGAAAGAAGCAAAAAACTAATTGTAGCAAGTATTAAGTCAGAAATATTTCATGTACCTCACTTATTTGAAGATAAAGAGAGAGAGAGAGAAATAGAAATATAACATCAAAAGTTAGGCAAGTGGGAAAAGTGAGTATAGGATATGGAGAATAATGGGAATTTAGCACAAAAAATGCCAGTTATTAGAGCCTGTAAAATGAAGAATATGAGCTATAAATTGTGTTTTCAACTCCCAAAATAGGCAATAAAGAAGACTCTAATTAGATTACATATTTACAGGGCCTGGTGATGTATGATACAGTGTGGCATGGTATAAAATATCTTTAATCCTAGTACTTAGAAAGTTAAGGGAGGAAGATCAGACATTTAAATATAGCAACAACTAGCTAGGAGACTGGAAGCTAACCTGCACTACAAGAGACCATTGTCTCAAAAAAAAAAAAAGAAAGAAAGAAAGAAAGAAAGAAAGAAAGAAAGAAAGAAAGAAAAAGAAATCAAAATTGAAATAAAATAGAAGGTAGGAAATGTTTTATGGCTTTTAGTATCAATAGGAATGATCATGAAAGACTGCAACTAGGTGCCATATTGACATGTATACTGTAGGGTGCATCCAGTGAAAAGTCACATGAGAAGTTCTTGTAAAGTCACTACAAGCCCAACAAAACTTCAGTTTATTTACTATATTGAAGATATCTGCTTTAAGATATGAAATCAAGGTAATTTGCTACTTTGGCTTATAACATCAGTAAATACATGTCCAAAAACTTTATTTTTTTGTTACCTTAACAACCAGTCATTATGTACAGTCAAAAATAAGTAATGAATTCTTTGTTTAGCTCTATGCCCCATTTTTTAATAGGGTTATTTGGTTCTCTGGAGACTGACTTCTTGATTTCTTTGTATACATTGGATATTAGCCCTCTATCAGATATAGGGTTGGTAAAGATCTTTTCCCAATTTGTTGGTTGGCGTTTTGTCCTATTGACAGTGTCTTTTGCCTTACAGAAGCTTTGCAACTTTATGAGGTCCCATTTGTCAATTCTTGATCTTATAGCAGAAGCTATTGGGGTTCTCTTCAGGAAATTTTCTCCTGTGCCTATTTGCTCGAGGTTCTTCCCCACTTTACTTTCTATTAGTTTCAATGTATCTGGTTTGAAGTGGAGGTCCCTGATCCACTTGGACTTGAGCTTTGTACAAGGCAAAAGGAATGGGTCAATTTGCATTTTTCTACATGTTGACTGCCAGTTGAGCCAGCATCATCTGTTGAAAATGCTGTCTTTTTTCCACTGTATGGTTTTAGCTCCTTTGTCAAAGATCAAGTGACCATAGATGCATGGGTTCATCTCTGGGTCTTCAATTCTGTTCCATTGATCTACCTGCCTGTCACCATACCAATACCATGCAGTTTTTATCGCGATTGCTCTGTAGTACAGCTTAAGGTCCGGGATTGTGATTCCACCAGGACAAGCATATAGCTATCTCCTGAGAGGCTCTGACAATACCTGACTAATACAGATGTAGAGGCTCACAGCCATTCATTGAACTGAGTACACGGTCCCCAATGAAGGGGATCCAAGTATACTATCCCTAGAGATCCAAGTATACTATCCCTAGAAGAATCTAAAAAGCAAAATGGGAAAGAGACACTGTCAATAGGACAAATCGGCAACCAACAAATTGGGAAAAGATCTTTACCAACCCTATAACTGATAGAGGGCTAATATCCAATGTATACAAAGAACTCAAGAAGTCAGTCTCCAGAGAACCAAATAACCCTATTAAAAAATGGGGCATAGAGCTAAACAAAGAATTCTCTACTGATGAACACCAAATGGCTGAGAAACACCTAAAGAAATGTTCAGCATCCTTAGTCATCAGGGAAATGCAAATCAAAACAACTCTGAGATTCCACCTCACACCAGTCAGATTGGCTAGGATAAAAGACTCAGGTGACAGCAGATGCTGGAGAGGCTGCGGAGAAATAGGAACACTCCTTCATTGCTGGTGGGATTGCAAACT
>JADRCD010217865.1:2015-12200 GCA_019843815.1 Montemys delectorum | reverse complement strand
AAAAAAAATAAGTAATGAAAATGTATGTGATACATATCTGTGGCACTCTGCATGAATGATATTTTAAAATAATTTTTGAAGTTAAAATTGTTAGTTTATTTAAAATTGTGCATCAGTATGAATTTGTTCTAAAAAGCTAATGTTAAAGGGAAAATCAGCCAAAGGAAAAAATGCATAAACGATGATGTGGTATAAGTACTGATTACAAGTAAACAAAATTAAAGAAATATAAGCAGGAATTCATACATATATATACATTATAAGATTATTTGGGGAAGATTAAATATCAACATAAAGAATAAAATCAGGGCTGATTAAGGAGAATGTTTACACTGACAGGAAAATAAATATGAATTCTTTAAAAATTATTGGTCAGTTCCATAGACTGACTCTTACCAGATCTGTCCATGCCAATCTCTTATGTAAAATCCCTGGTTCTCAAACCTAATTAGGGTTTGGAGTATTAACATTTGAAGCTTTTTAATCAATAGAACATGTTCCTTAAATTATATAATCTTCAATTCCACCCAAACTCATGTAATATTATAAATTTTAATACCTTCAAAAATCAATCAAATTTAGTAACCTTCAAACTATTACAGTTCTTGAAGTCTGATTAATTATGATATCAATTAGGTAATATTATTTAGTTTGAACCAAATGTATCTAATATCTTTTATTGGAAATGTTGCTACTTGGAGTACTGATGTTAGATATAGTTAATTGAGGATATATACTTTGTTGTGATAGTATACTCTGCAAGGGAACTGTTAATATATATTTGTGAAGTAAAGCATCAAGAGGACTCTGCAGAGAAAAATACAGTCAATCAAAATACACTCTGGTGCTTCTTAAAAGATGGCTGTGTTTCCAAAACAGCAATGCATTGTAGTATTTCCAGGTAAGACCCATAGTTGTGCTAAAAGTGCTTTACAGAAGAGTTTGCTGAGACTAGACTTAGAGAGTACAGATGAAGAAACCAAGAGAAGTAAGGTGCCATACAGCATGTTAGCCCAGAATATAAAAACTCATCATCTCGTATCTGTAAGTTTCTTTAACTGATACATTTTGTAGCAGCTTGGATAGGTGGTTCTGGGATGAGGTATGAGCTCATAGCCAAGCTGTCAATTTTTCATGCTGGCAGTTAGGTCATTTTAGGGTTAAGTAGAAGGTAGGCCTCCTTCATGGTCACTTACCAAATACCTTGGTTTGTAATACTGCCACAATAAAATGATCAAAGCCAAAAAACATTTTATATCACCTCCAGATTGTGCTAATTCTAAAGTGATTATTTACATGCAATAAAAAAGCATTTCAATAAATTTAGTAACACACACACATATAGGCATAATATCCATAAAACTTAATAAGAAATCAATAATTGCAGTTTGAACTATATCAATTACACTTTGGTATGTCCAACACCAGATGAACATCAGTAAGAATGTCAGTTCCATGAGATGACAGGAAAAGCCAATGACAGAAGGAAACAGACCTTAGTTGCTCTGCATCCTGTTGTTGCGCTAAAACCTTCAGCTTCACATCTGGTAGAGGGAAAACTATCCTGATGTGCTTGAGTATAGGATCACTTCATCAAACAATACCATAGTGTGTAACAAGTCATGTTGATCTCATTTTGATCAGAGCTGGAAAATCACTGAACAAAATGTGTTCCAAAGAACACTCATGAGAAGCTTGGAATTTTTGGGAAACTACTAAGAGTGGGGGAGATGAAAGGGAAAATACTCTGACAAATTGAAGTCATTTTCAAATGAATACATATATAGAATCCTGAAGATATAAAAGTTCAAATAATAAATGTGAAACTTTTGTAAATTTAGAAAATTTTCAAAAACAAAGACATAATCTACTGTGAATAAGTAGGTTTTATCTCATGAATACAGAGGTAGTTCAATATAAAAAGAATAAACAAGGCAATCCACCATGTTAACAAAATCCAGATACACACACACACATACACACACACACACACACACACACACAATCATCTCACTAGATCCCTGAAAAGGCATTTAACAAAAATCTATCACCCACTCACGTTAAAAGTCTAGGGAGGAACAGGAATATAAGGGGCATACCTAAACACAATAAAGGCAATATACAGCAAGCCAACATCCAACATTAAATTAAATGGAGAGAAACTTAAAGCATTTCCACTAAAATTGAGGACAAGACAAGGATTGTCCTCTCTCCCCCTATCTCTTCAATATAGTACTTGAAGTTCTAGCTAGAGCAATAAGAATAAAAGAAGGTCAAAGGGATATGCATCCCAAAGGAAGAAGCCAAGGTATTACTATTTGCAGACTATATGCTATTATACATTAAGTGTTCCCCAAAATCCTACCAGAAAATACCTACAGCTGATAAACACCTTAGCAATGTGGCTCCATTCAAAATTAACTCAAAAGAAATAGACTTTCTTCTCTACGCAAGGGATAAAGAGGCTGAGAAGCGAGGTAAGGAAAGAACACCATTTATAATAGCCACAGATAACATAAAATACCTGATGAGACTAACCAAACAAGTGAAAAGTTCTGTATGACAAGAACTTAAAGTCTGTGAAAAAAGAAGTTGAGAAATCAGAATGTGGAAAGATCTCCCTTATTCATGGATCAGTAGGATTAACATAGTGAAAATAGACATCTTACCAAAAGCAATCTACAGATTCAATGCAATCACCATCAAAATTTTTAGAGACCTTGAAAGAACAACTTCATATGTAGAAACAAAACAGAACAAAAAATCCAGGATGGCTACAACAATCTTGAACTATATAAGAACTTCTGGAGGTATGACTATCCCTGACTTCAAGATGTACTGCAAAGCAATAGTAATAAAAAATTGTATGAATTGGTATATAAACAAGTTGATCAATGGAATCGAATGAAAGACCCAGAAATAAAAGGATACACATATAGATGCTTTATTTTTGACACCCCCACCTTGTACAATGGAAAAGAGAGACTATTTTCAACAAATGGTGTTGATCTAACTGGATATCTGCATGTAGAAAATGCAAATATATAAATATTTATCACCCTGCACAAAACTAAAGTCCAAATGGATTGAATACCTAAACATAAAACCAGGCACACCTAATCTAAAAGAAAAGAAAGTGAGCTGAGAATTGTATCTTTGGTATTCTGATCTTTTGGGATAATATCCACTTATCAGTGAGTGTATACCATGTCTGTTCTTTTGTGATTTGGGATAATTCACTCAGAATGATATTTTATAGTTCCATCCAATTGCCTAAGAATTTCATGAATTCATCATTTTTAATAGCTGAGTAGTACTCCATTGTATAAATATACCACATCTTCTATATCCATTCCTCTGTTGAAGGACATCTTGTTTCTTTCCAGCCTCTGGGTATTAAAAGTAAGGCTGCTATGAACATACTGGAGCATGTGTTCTTGTTATACGTTGGAGCATCTTTTGGGTATATGCCTAGGAGTGGTATACCTGGGTCCTCAGGTAGTACTATGTTCAATTTTCTGAGGAATTGCCAGACTGATTTCCAGAGTGGTTGTACTAGTTTGTAATCCCACCAAAAATGAAAGAGTGTTCCTCTTTTTCTACATTCTTGCCAGCATCTGTTGTCACCTGAGTTTTTGATCTTAAACATAGCAAATGGGAAGAGACTTAGAGACTTACACCTAAACAGCAGATGGAGTTCTAGGAGTCTTATGGAACAGTGGAGAGAAAGATTGAGGGACCTGAAAAGGAGAGCTACTCCAGAGGAAGACCATCAGAGTCAACTAACTTGGGCCCTTGGAATGGGGTGTAGGAATGGAGAGGGGGCTAGTGGAGTTGACACAATGATGGAGGCTTCCATTTCTAAAGGTAATGGGCGAGGAGACTTATGTGAATGGTTACTGGGAAGACAGGAAAGACTAAAATTGGGTTGTTAACTGAATAAATGAATAAATTTAATAAAAATGATAGATCTACTGTTATTAGGTAAATATAACATGCTAATTCTGGATATAGCAAATCACAGAAATATAATTCATAAGCATAAATATGATTAATTGATAAAAATAATGTAAAGATTGATTGTTGCATAAGTTCATTCACTTAGACATAATATTTACTTTAAATATCAGAGGCCAGTAACACATTTTTAATGTCAAATATTCTGACTAAATATATTATTTAACAGCAAGGTATAATCTGTAGAACCTTGAAAGTAGATGTATAGTAAGGAACTGTGTGTAGAGATATATATCTCTAGTATATCTCTAGGAAAAAGAAATAGAGTAGATAGTTATAGGTGAATGGGGATTGGTGGCGTCCTGGAATAGTTGGAGAGGAAAGGAATGTGAGGAGAGACATCTAAAATTGAGAGCCATTTGAGTAGTATGGTAACCTAATAAAATACAAGTTTCCAAATTATATGTATATGTATATATATATATATATATATATATGTGTGTGTGTGTGTGTGTGTGTGTGTGTGTGTGTGTGAAAAGTATCTAAGAGCGTGACAAGATATCCATTATCACGAAATGAAGCTTCAGATACCCAGGAAAGGGTTACATCTAATTGAATTGTTGGACAAACGGATCACTAGTATTTTCCAAATAACTCAGGATGTTGCTGAAGCAATAGTTTGTTCGGCACAAACTTTGAGTAAGGCCCCATTGCTGAAAACAATACCTTCACAACTCATTAAAAATTATAAAGTTGACGTGGTGCCTAACTAGAGCCTTTACATTTATAAATTTTTTTCTTAGTACCAGAAGGTACTCTGCATGCTACCAAAGAAGAAATGTACTACCAAACCCAGCTAAAAGTCATTCCTGTCCATAAGACATGGTAGTACAACAAGGTACAACTCTTATGAAATTAACCAACCAATACTTGATTTGATTTAATGCTCACTAATTTAGATAAAACTCATACCAAATTTTGCTTGTATGTATAAAAACCAGAGACTAGGTAATCCAGAAAGGTAGCAGAAAACTAAATATTAATTGTTCAACTAAAGGAACATAGCAATAAAATGACTCCTAAAGTTATTTGCTTTATTTATAAATCAGTGATTTATTCATCCAAGAATGCTTCCTCCTGCAAAAGATGTGAATGAATATAGAAACCTTGATCCAGACATTGTGCAAAGAGTGAAAGACTCTGGAACACTCACCCCTAAACGGGATTTCTTCTTTAAATCTCTCCCCTCAGGTTTCAGGAAACCCCTGTGTAAACGGAAATGGAAAGAGTATAAAGGTTAGAGACAAAGGAGGACATCAAGATAATAAGGGCAATGAAATCATCATGATCAACAAACATATGAATACGAAGAGACTGTGGCAGCATGCATGGGACCTTATAGGTCTGCAGCAGATGTAGTCCTGTATATGAAAAGAAGAAAAGACACATGTACCCATCATAAGCCTACAAACAACTTCTAATTAATAACTACTTGCAAATCAGATTTTTTATTTTTTTCCAAGAGAATTTTACTAGGTGGGAAAATAATCTATTCTTAATAGTAAGGCACATGCCCATACATAGATGCCCTACAGAAAATGAATTTAAAGACATCTTTGGATGTTCATTGTCACCTAATGTCATATAAAATTATTTCCAATTATTTCCTTTAAATTGTATCTTTTTAATTTTTTCACTTTTATTTTATTTCATTTTATTTTTTCTTATTTTTACCATATAGATCCTTTGTATATATTATGTCTGAAGTTTATAGCATTTTGAGGGGATTACTAGATATATTAATGAAAGGGTCACTGTGTCTATATTTGTTTATTGTCTTTTCTCCGGCTCTTTTCCTTCTGTTTGTTTCATCCTAATCAAGTAAATTTGCTTTTGTTTGATCTTATTATATTATACATTATTTTCCCCTATAAGTCTCTTTATTTATAGAGAGATTTGACCAAGGTAGAAGGAGATATAAAACTCGAAGGAATAGAGAAAGAACAAATCGCCATCAGGATGCATTTTATAAAATACAAATCTATTTCTGAACCATAGAAAAAAATAAACTTAACATATAAAATGTATTATTTAAGTTATTTATTTTTATATACTTAAATATTGACATATGCACAGGTTAACTTAAAAATGGTGGCTTAACTCTTAGGGAGGATTCATAGTAAATAAAAATGATTTTTATTGTTTTAGTGTTTTATGTCAGTATATTTAATAATAATAAGGCTTAAGAAAACTAACTTCTAAAGTTGGAGGTCTTTTCTTCAAACTCATTTCAGTACTGAGAACAATTTCATCATGTTCTTTATAATTGAGCCTGATGACTCATTTTATTATTTGTAAAAGACTACTCTGAACCCCAGAACATCCAGGAATGAAAACTTTTGTTGCTGTTGATGATGGTGATGATGATGATGACTTTTTTCCAACCAAAACAACTTAAATTAAAAAAAAAAAACTACAAAAAAGTAAAGACTAGACAATATAAAAGTTAACATTTGTAAAGATATTTGGCAAAGGGTTGCTAATCAATGATGCATCATCTCAGTTCTGATGCTATAAGTCCACTAAAGACAGTAGTAACTCTACAAAACATTCACACTTCACAGAAACCTACTGCCCATTTATTGCTTGAAATGCTGCCTGCTATTTGAGTGAACTCAATTTTATTGGACTTGACAGGATCTCCTTTCTGTCTCTCCCAGTTCCATGTTCAATAACAACAGTTTACACGAAAATTTGTCACCACTTTTGGACACATGAAAGTCCAGGGAGAGAGAGAATACAGATAGGTGTGTACATGTCTATCAATCTCTTGATATTACAACAGTTCTGTCAGAAGAAACTGTGTGAAGGCACAAGCCAAGGGAGATAAAAATGTGCCTTCTGGTCACTAAACTGTCTTCCACAATGTTTTGCCTGTGATACATTCTCAATAATGGATATCTGAAAAATAGAGCTCATAATGAATAATTTCAGCAATCAACAACAGAATCTCTTCTTAGATTGCCACACTATTGTGTTTTATTTTTAAATGGCTTAGAATTCATTCTTATGTTAAAGAACTGCTTCAACATTTGAACTGTACCAGGGTGGGGTAACTGGCTAATGAAGCTGAGCTAAAAAACAAACAGAAATTTTCCTCTCCTCTACAGTAATATGGCAAAATATGTAGCAGACTATCAGTGTATTTTACAAATGTTTCATTAATATGTTTATAGAGCAGTGGTGAAACCAGATAAATATGCAAGACAAACAAACAAACAAAGCATTTGTATTTCACCAACATGTGTACCAGAATTGCCAACACTGTAAAGATGCTGTGTTTTCATTCTTTACTATATAGCTGAAATTATAGTAAGGAAAATATAAAGTTTTTGCTAGATTGTACTCCATGTCATGGCAAATAAAATGATGCCATTGTTTCAATGGTTTATATATGTGTGTGTGTGTGTGTATTATATGTATATGTATATATATATATATATATATCAAGTAGTTTAGAAAGAAGTAAAATATTTTAAAATCATAGATATCACCTTTCTTTTGGGTGAGGAACTACATGTGTGAATAGTGAATGGTGAGAAATGGTGGTAATGAGAATTAGAGGAGAATAATTTATTTTATGGTATGAGTAATACTAAATAATCCAAAGACACCTATAATCCTGTAGACAAAGATTTTTAATCCAAAGAGAAAGATTCACAATGAAATTAGGATTTATTTTTTAGTGATCTCATCTGACTTCACACAGGAAGAAACAATCACTTCCTATTAATGGAGTAGAAGAAAGTCATTCACAGTAAAAATAACTACATAAATATAGTTGTAATATGGAACAATTAAGGAGATAATAAAACTGTTTTCCAGATTAAGGTATTCTCTAAGAAAGAAAACTGATATATAACTTTAAAAGAATAAATCCAATAAAATTATATTTTTTTGACATCTCCCAGTTTTTTCATCATAGAATATATCATTACCTATGTAGTAGACACTGTAAGTAATGCACCTATCCTGCAAGATGACTCTGAAGCTAAAAACGTCTGTCTCTAAGGTACTACAACCACAGTTCAGTCCTCAGAGCAACATTTATTTTTAAAAAAATCTGAAGTGCTGACTTTATTGTTGAAAGACACATTAAACTTGATTTCAGAATGAGACTTGACCATTTGATTTCTATATAAATGACTGAATATATAAAGTATCAAATATAAGCAGTAGTGTAGCAAGAAAATAACTGGCAGAAATAATTATTCAACCAGTACTGATAGTTAAAACTTCCAAAGATTTTTTTTATGCACAACAAACGTGGAAATATTAAATCAGAGTTTCATCTTAAAAGGCTATTGTTATACTTCTTTCTTCTTCAGGATGAGAGGCAAGTACAACTGTGACCGCGCCCAGCTACGCTACCAGAACTCCTACTGCAAGACTGCTAGGGTGGCAGAGGCAGAAATGTCAAACACAAGTAACAGTAGACATAAGAGAAATCATGCCTCAGTGATTTTCAAAGCAAGAAATGACTCCAAAATGCTGTGGCAAGTATAAATACACAAATACAAACATACATACATACATACATACATACATACATACATACATACATAAATTCATATATAAAATTAAACAATGTTTCAGTGTGAAATATATCATTGCATCCATTAGATGTATAATGATAATCAAAACTTCTAAAATATAAGAAAATTATTTTAAAATATAAGAAACATTAACATTGAAAAAATTGTTTATGTGACTTCATATTGACTATCTTTACCCTTCTATATGAGACTCCCACATCAAGCTATACAAATACTTAAAACTATCACTTTCAGAGAATATGGAGGTTGATACACTGAAACCTGGTCCCAGAACAAAGGAAACTAGAAGAGCTGACCTGAGGCACAGCTTACTATGAGAGTACATTCACTTCATAATATAGACAAAGGACAGGAAACAACCCCTGGACTTAGAGAAAAAGGTCGATGTGCCATGGGAAGAATATCCACCAATTGAATGCAGAAGAGTCCTAAACACTAGAAGCCTGCAGAGAGGGAGTTCAAGAGTTCCGCAGAGACTCTGCTCAATTGAACACACATCTCCCGGTAACCATCAAGGTAAGGCAAATGCCCTCAGTCCAAAAAAAAAAAAAATCCAACTTTCAATTTGAGTGATTAAATAGTCTCATGATTTCATACAGAGCTAGAAACTGTTCTAGTAGTAAATAGCAAAACAAAGGGTATTTATTTTTTCCATCGTGGAAAAGATCTTTGCTCTTGCAAACTTTACCCTTTTAATGGAAACAAACTGCTCTATAGTACAATGCTAAATATTTGCTATGTAGTAAATCTCAAAAGCAACATTCCCAAAGATGAAAGAGTTTAAAAGAATTGAAGAGTATTCTAAGATAATACTCAAAGACTTCTGAAGAAGATAAAAACAGACAGACACATCTAGTAACATTGATCAGTGGTTAATACCGATTATGACTCCTATGAACTTGAGTTAGTTCTCAGCAGTCACATCAGGACACCACATAAGGGAATGATCTGGGATCCAGCACTGTGAGATCCAGTGCCCTAATCTGGTATTGACAAACACAGATAAATAAAAATCTTATAAATTAAAAAAAACCTAACATACATTATTCAATACAAACATGTCTGCATCCCACTAATGCTAGCAATCTAAGAAATGTGAAATAAAACACATAAAGAGGAAAAATAAAACTGATCAATAGAAATGGACTTAGAAATATCAGAAGCCAAATGACTACTAGATACTTGTAGATATTAAGCCAGATGTTTTTGCTATTTTCAATTTAATTTAAAAATGTATAGAAAAGTGTGAGGAATTTAAGTAGAGCCAAGATGTTAATCAAGATCAAAGCTAAACTCCTGCAGTTAAGACCTAGTTTCTCTGAGTGCAATATCTTCTCAGAATGAATCACAACAAAAACTTTTTTTTAAAAAGTTATTTTATGCCCATAGAACATTACTGTCCATCTTAATCAGAGAAAATTCTCTCTGCAATGGGAAGTAAGGAAGTAAGGAATACAGACTCATACCTGTTCAAAGTATTGAGAATACAGTGCAGTTGAATGCTCAGCTCTAAACAGAGTATTGATATCACCCCGTCTAAGGTTCAGTGAATATGTCAGAGGAGGCGGCATGGAGGCCATAGAAGCAGAACACAGGGAAGGGAAGGGAAGGG
>JADRCD010217864.1:0-24488 GCA_019843815.1 Montemys delectorum | reverse complement strand
ACACTCAAAAAGTTTAAATGATAAATCTATTACAGGAAAAAATAAAAATAAATGTAAACAAATTTACATCTGTGCTTCAGCAAGTCACACAACTTGGTCAACTTGAGAAGACATAAGCATCAAATGACAAACTCCTGCTCTTGAGTGTGTACAGCAGATTCTCTTCAGCAGGGCCAGACCTCCCAAAAAAGGGTGAAGAACAGAAGTGGCCACTTATTCACTTGCTCTAGTGCTAGTCCTATATTTAGGGAACACCCTGTAATTCCAGCACACAGGAGGCAAAAGCAATAGGGTCATGAGTTCAAAACCAACCTGGTTTATATAACAAATTCCATTTGGGTGCATACCTTCAATCCCAGCCTGGTCTACAAAGTGAGTTTCAGGACAGAAAGGGCTACACAGAAAAACCCTGTGTTGAAAACCAAAACAAACAAAACAAAACAAAGAAACAAACAAACAAATTCCAGGCTAGCCAGAGCTAAATTTACAAAAACAAGCACACTGAATTTATTCATGCTGGGTATGCTATTGCAAGGAATAATCTTACATTGTGAATTTCAAAGATTTCAGCTGAGAACACATTTTTTGAGCATTAGACCCTTCATAAATTTAATGGCTGTATACTGTGCTCACCATTCCTGACTTTAAAGCAAGCTAACTACAGTACTTACCCTACTGTCTCGGTATATATCGAACACAACTGTAAAGAAGAAAAAACTCAGTTACTAATAAGTGAATGCTTTTATAATCTAAATCTCTTTTTGAAAATTCAAGTATACTTTATTATTAAACACAGCAGAATATAATTAGCCGTGAATACTTCTGGTGACCCACACTCCTCAGCACTGGAGAAACTAAGGCAGGAGGATGGCTGGCTGCAGTCAACCCAGTTTAAACCACAGTGGGATTAAGGTCAGGTGGACTACAATGTAAGGTTCTGCCTAACAAAACAATTAACAGAATCACTGATGAAATAAAAGTCTAACTGTAGTGATTCCTCACGCTTAAAAACGAAAACCACGCAGCAACATCGTCTGAACCAGTTGCTTGCATGGGCAGAGGAAGCTGTCACCAAGACAAACATCAGTGAAAGGAACTCTCATCACACACGTGAGGTGTGCAATGAGTACACAGTCTCATAAGGAAGCACAGAACGTAATTATGAGACAGCACAATTCATCTTCTTTTTAAATTAAATATGCTATGGAGCCCAGTCTTGGCAAGTAGAAAAGACGTAAGTCATAGGTTTAGTTCTATTTAGTTGCTATTTGAAAACTCTCTTACATACCACACATTTTCAGTTCCTCAAAACAACCCCCAGCTGTTTGCACTGCAGCCGCTACTGTCTCGGAGAACAGGCGGAAGCTAAAAAGAAGCAGTAGTCTGCTCTCCATGCACAGATCTGGTAAAACGCACCAACATCTCCGAGCATGGAGACAAGTGCCCTGGTATGGAATGATGTCATCTAATTAAATGGGGTGAAAGAACACCAGTCACCAGCGACACCAATGGTGACATAAGGAAGCGCCAGGGTGCAGGACTCTGAGCTGAGTCTTGAAGACAGACCACAGAGGCTGAGGCTCAGCGCCCTTTGCCAGGCCTCACTTCACTGCACCAATGGCAAATACTCACAGTCTTCATCCAAGAATTTATACTGTAGGTGTTCCTTGAAGAAGTCCTGAATGCATCTGCAAATGTCTTCTTTTTGCTTAGAAATATGATCATAGTATTGCGTGTAGTCCCTCTGAGAAATACCTGACAAGAAAACATTCAGTCGCTGTTACTATACAATACCCATAAAACACCAATTAACATAATTAACCATTGTGATCAGGGTACTGAAGCTGGCCAGACGACCACACAGGTGAACACAGCACTCAAGCCAAATGACTCAGCTACAAAGGTCTGTGGATAGGTGCATCTTAGGCTTCGTACTGCCGCACACTTCATTTTGAAAGTAGTTACTTTACTTAGCAGGGTGGAAAGGATTCAGTCACAAAAAGGCTTGCTTAGTAAAACCTCCAAGTGGCAATTCTAAACGTGTGCATTCAGGCACCTGCTGCTTTCATGTTTAAAGCTAGTCTCTTCAAATCCATATCCTCTTCCAGGTGGGGTGGGGTGGGAACATGTAAAAGAGCCCCCCACATACACACACACACACCTGCCTGCCGAGATCACACTGCACTTCACAGAAGCAGCCTGTGTTCCTTGCTTTGGGGAACGTGATCGGTCTTCAGAGCCTGATCTTTCAAACTGTTGTAAGGAAAGGCCTCTGAGTTCCTAGTCACATACCCAAGTCTCCCTCTTTGGCATACTTAAGCTATAGAATACGCAACATTCTTATACCTATGTTTATCTTAGTTATAAGAATAAATGTCTCTGGTTTGATGTGGAGGTCCCTGATCCACTTGGACTTGAGCAATGAAGGAGTTAGAGAAAGGTTCTATGGAGCTGAAGGGTTTGCAGCCCCTTAGGACGAACAACAATTACTAACTAGTACCCTCAGAGCTCCCAGGGACCCAACCAGCAATCAAGGACTATACAGGGTGGGATTGAATGTACTGGCAGCAGGTATATAGTAGAGGATTGCAAATTCGATCATCAATAGGAGTAAAGGACCTCGGCCTTGTGAAGGTTTTGTGCCCCAGTGTAGGGGAATGCCAGGGCCAATAAGTGGGAGAGGGTGGGGGGACAGGCATTGGGGGGGGGGAGGCAAAAGGGGTTTGTTCTTGTTTTTGTTTGTTTGTTTGTTTGTTTGTTTTGGAGGAGAAAATGGGAAGGGGAAAATGTACGTGTAAATAAAGAAAATACAAAAAAAAAAAAAAGAATAAATGTCAACATTACATTCAATAAGAACAGGTGAGCTGATCCTCAATTACAAGTCCCTTGGTCAACAAATTTTACTTTACAGAAAACACACTAGCAACATTTTAAAAGAAGACCTTATCTTCAGTCCTTAGCCTGAATAAGTGATAGCTAACAGGATAATAACTTCAGAGGTAAGAAGACAAGAAATATACTTGCTTGTTTCATATATTTTCTTTTGCTCATGTAATAAACAAAGCCCTAATAACAGGAAGACTGTAGGGGCCTGGAGAGATGCCTCAGTTAGGAGTATACACAGTCTCACAGGAGACCTGAGCTTGGTTTCCAGCACCCACATTAAGACATTTTATGACACCCCGCAGCTTCAACACTAGGCAAATCTAACACTTCTGGCCTACATGGACATCTGCACATACCTCAACACAGACACACACGTATGCACAAGTAAATAAAATTAAAAAAGGGAAGATTGTTAAATTTTAGCTTTTGATGATGTTTATTTTACAATAAGCACTTTACTACCAGTAAAACAAAACTTTCTAACAAGAAACAAGTTATTACACTGGTTGAGAAGGGTAAAGCTGTCCCTCCATCGCTAGAGTCCAGAAAGGATCAACAGCGCCACCTTCCTGTGTGGAGACTAACATGGGCTCAAAACTCTTAGTAACACAGCTCCAGACTCAAGACCAAACCCCTGTTCTAATTACTGAAGTTATTTCCATCAAAAGCTTGCCTTTTCTCCTTTGGTTATTTTATTTTTCAATGAAATATGATCACTGTATGTATTTATGAAGTAGTGTGATGTTCTGATACATATATGATCAAAATAATGATAAAATTAATATATTCACACAATGAAATATAACTCAACCATAAAAATGAAATTCTAAAATTTACAACAGTTATCTCTCTCTTTTAAAAATAAAGTTTATTATTTCCTTGTTTAATGTGCATGGGTACACATGAGTGTGTGAGGGGCACACACCTTTAATTAAGCAAGTGCACTTGGTGGTCAAAGAGTAGGAGTTAGTTCTCTCCTACACACAGGCTCCGGGACTGGCCTCAGGTTATCAGGCCTTGCCAGCAATCCTCCTTCAAGGAGGATTCAAGCCTTTCAAAGGCTGTTTTGGGGAAGGAGCTGTAACAGAGCACTTACCTAGCATGCACCAGGATCTGGGCTCACTTCCTGGAGACACTTACACACTAAAGATTACCTTCAAGGACTAGAAGAACTTACCAATAAGCTTGTTTTCTTTGACAAAACATCGGAATTCAGCCCCAGGAATTAATTCACACCATTTTCGGAGAACAAGCTGTAGACAAGGAATAAATATAACAGAAGTATATGAGAAGACCCTTTAATGTGAAGATCTTATTATACTGATTGCCATTGAAAGTGGTTTTGTGATAAAGAGGCCACCTAAAACAGGAGATGTGACAAGAAATGCAATCATGTCAAAATTGTGGTTTAGGTTTGGCTAAGTGGTTGAGCACTTGCTTAAGAAGCTCAGAGGCCGAGGACCATCCCAGCCAATGCGTATTCATCATTCGGAGAGATCAGATACAGATAAAGAAGTCAAATCTCACCACCATGTCACAAGCTGCCCTGCTGCTAGTATATTGTATGCCTCTTGAAGAGAGTCTGTCTGTCTGTCTGCCTGCCTGCCTGCTTACCTATCTGTCTGACTGTCTGTCTATCTTCTCAGCACTGAGGTCCTGGGTTCAGTCGGCAGCTTTAAGATGGTGTATAAACTACTTATGAGAGCCTTGGTCTCCCTCTTCTTTCTCGCCTTTCCTCTCTCCCTCTTTTAAGCAAGGGAAGGGCCAAATGTTATCACTGAGGCCTCAGCTGGGTAGTGGCTCCTCAATTTTTCTGGTAATAACTTCCTCCTCTTAAAGAAAAGTAAGTTTTTTATTAAATGACTTAAGACTTCCAAATGCATTAAGTTCATCCTTTATTGCTGTGAGCTCTGGGTCAAACCTTGCAAATGTGGTATTTTAAAAACCTGACAAGGGGCTAGGGAGATGGTTCTGTAGTTAAAAGCATTTGGTGCTGTTGCAGAGAACTGGGTTCAATTCCCAGCACCCGCATACTGGTCTACAACCTCCTGTAACTCCAGTACTAGGGGGATCTGACACCCTCTTCTGATCTCTGTGGGCACCTAGCACACACACAGACATGTGCATAGACGTGTTTGTAAACACTCATACATAAAATAAAGTGAACAAATCAAGCATATTAAAAACAAACAAAAACCCTGTGAGCCTCAAACTAAAATATTATCAATTCTTATGTATTAAAAGTCGATCCTGGGGTGTGTGTATAATATGGCTACGGTCATTTTTAATCTAGCAACAACTTAAGCAACTGTGGTACACTAACAGTAGTAAGTAACACACACTAGTTGGCTTTTAAAGTACAAAATGGTAAAGCCGTTCTCCTTGCCCAGTTCTTCTGTTGTCTTCGGAAGCAATCGGAGCTTTCTGGTTCCTGTTTGTCTTTCTAGAAGTGGTCCAGGAATACGTAAGTGTACAGCAGATGGAAACATTTTTAAATACACAGACGGAAGCTTACGCTACATGGGACTCTGCTTGCAACCTTTTTCACTGTAATTACTTGAGGAATATCACTTCCCTAGCTTTAACTCTAGTGTCTTGCCATGCTGCTGCTGCATCAAACAGTAGAGGACTGGGAAGTAGGCCTCAGCTTTAGCCGACATCCTTTCAACCAGCACTACACCTCAGGGAGCGACTAAAGAACAGCCTGTGCACACCCTGTGCACCTTGTCCAAGCCCTAACACATAAAAGGTGCTTCACAGTAAGCTGCTCAGCAAAACAGTAGATATGAGTACGCAATGTGCACATGAAGAGTGTTATAAAAAGATGGACACACCAAAACACACTCTGGAAATAAGCAGGGGTGAAGCTCACACTTGGATGTAAAGATCAAACACTCTAAGACCTAATAACTAGTAAGTGGCCTAATAAGTAATAAATTCAATGTTCAGCATATACAATATAGTCATAGAAGACCTATCAGTATAAAAGTGTTCAGTACAGATGATGTTAGAGACAAACCCAGGACCTAAAGCATGGCATACGAACACTTCACCGCTAAGCTGCAAGCCCAGTCCCTAGACAAATCTTGAAAGCACATCTATCTAGAGATGTCTAGAAGCAAATAATGAAGAAGGAAATTTTAATCACGGTACTAAGTCTAAGATACTATAAAACCAAATATGAAAATGTTTTACAGTTAAAAAGCAATAATGACTAGTTACTTCAAACTTTTCAGAAATACTGTATTTTGACAGTGCAAATTCAAAAAGAATCAAGAGTAATTATAAGTGATATCCTACTATGCAGCATTTAAAGGATAAGAAAACTCCAGAATCAATTAATTAGTTAAGAAATTAGCTGTATTTCAGAATACTCCCCATTGAGAGGCACCGATGTGTACATTGAGCAGAGCCTGGAGTCTGCACCGACTCCAGTCCTTCCTAAATCAGCGTCACTGCTCTCTACCCTCTCCGTGCTCTCGGGAAGACGAGTGAGTGGGAGAAGGAAGGAGCTGATGCTAACGTGAGTGTGCTGTTGCTCTCGGTAGTGCACTCTGAGTTCGGGATGTCTGCCATAGCCTGCTTTTTGGTTTCCAGTTCATTGTGCTACTTCGAAAGCTCTGGAGGAGCCGGTAGGTTGTGGTTCTGGCTGGCAGGCACAGGTCATGAAGGTACAGACTCTGAACTAGATTTGGTTGGGTGAAAAGTATAAAGGCACTTACGTTAATACAAGAATGTGTATATTCTCTGTGTATAGTATATATGTCCTAATATGTAGTCTATAAATAGTACATTTTCTTTTTCTTCCTGTAGTGGTTTGAGTAAGAATGGCCCCAATGGGCTCATAGATTTGAATGCTTGGTCACCAGGGAGTGACCCCATTAGGGGTGTGGTCTTATTGGAAAAGTGTGTCATTTGAGGTTTCAAATGCTGGAGCGAGGCCCAGTGCTCTCTCTCTCTCTCTTCCTGCTGCCTGTCCATCTGGATGTAGAACTCTTAGCTACCTTTCTAGCACCATATCTGCTACATCCCACCATGCTTCCAGTCATCCTGATAATAAACTAAATCTTTGAAATGGTAAGCAAGTCCTAATTAAATGTCTTCTTTTATAGGAGTTGCTATGGCCATGGTGTCTCTGCATAGTAATAGAACACTGACTAACACTCCACACCCCATTCTCTCTTTCATTTGAGAATAGTCTCAGTGTACGACTTTGACTGGCCTGAAAATTGCTTTGTAGACCAGCCTGGTCTTGAATTCAGAGATCTGCCTGCCTCTGCTGAGATTAAAGGCATACACCAACATGCTCCACCATGACCCAACTAAATAATATATATTCTTCTACATGTATGACAAATTTCTTAAATGTAAAATTTATATTGGCTTTATGTCCCCAGAGAAATTAGACTAAAATTTTTCATTTACAAATAAGCAGTACTATTCCATGAACTTTGTCCAGGATTCTCAATATTATAAAGGTGAAAAAAGTTGCTTACCTCGTACTCTATACAAGGATCTGGAGAATCATCATTACAATGAATAAATCTTTGGAGAGAAAAAAAATGCAATTTTTTTGTTAATTTATGCAGACATCTTCATAAACAATATGAGGTTTGATTCCACAGAAAGTATCCAGAAACAAAAGACTAATGCAAATCCAGTCTACAGTTACTAAGCATTACTTGGTGTTGAGTACTATGCAATCTTATTTAATCTTCACAACAGCACAAGCAGCTCATTTTTCTGTCAATGGGCAAAGAATCTAAAATTCAAAATAGTCCAAGCTTGGCAAATAAGCTAGGACTATACACACCTCAGGCTGCCCAGCTCTAAGCGAGGGTAAGTCTGTCCACTCTTAGTGTCTGTCCTGCTGCTCAGTCAGCAGGCTGCATACTGCTCTATGCCATCAGCTCTGCCACCGAGAGCCTCACAGCGTGGCTACACTCCATGTTCAATGAAGGTAAGATGGCACGCCACTCTCCATCTTCGTGTTCACCCTGAGGATGATGAGTCAGCTCACTGAGGACTGCTCCATGGACATTAGCTTGGCCACCGAAAGCCACAATGGCTGCCATTTCAAAAAGACGATGGACACAACAATCCAACCCTCCACTAAGCACCCCCTCTAAGGACTGTTTCATGGACAATACAATACAGTATTATAAAATGTCCATCTGTGCCAAGCACTGGGCCAGCCACCAGGACCACAACATCACCTAGGACTCCAACATCCTTTAAGAGGCATGACAGAAGAAGCTAGCAGGTACACAGATCATTCAGAACACTAGGGAGAATAAAATAATACTCTGATATAACAAATGAGGAAGCAACTGGTTGGCTGTCGTGTGTGGGAGGGAGAGGAGGAAGTAGAAAGGGGATCCACTGCAAGGCAAAAGGAAACGTATCACAGCAGGACAGGAATGTGAAAGACAAGAATTGTGCTTGCGTGTCAGTGATGAGGATGGGTGAAAGTTGTGGACATGAAGCGCTGGTTACTTTGTGTCACTTTCACACAAAATAGAGCCACCTGAGAAGGTGGAGCGCAGTGAGAGCCTGCCTCCATCAGACTGGCCTGTGCACAGGTCTGTGGGGCATTTTCTTTAATTTATGGTTGATACGGGAGGGCCCATCTACTGTGGGCAGTGCTACCCCTGGGCAAATGGTTCTTGTATAAGCAATCAAGCTGAGCAAGCCATGGTAGTCAGTAGGCAGCACTCCTCCACGGCCTCTGCTTTAGTTCCCACCTTAGCTTCCCTTGATAATGACTCTAAGCAGGAAGATGACACAATCCTCTGCTCCCCAAGTTGCTTTAGGTCTGTGTCTGTGTCTATGTCGGGGTCTGTGTTGGGGTCTGGGTCTGTGTCTGTGTTTGGGTCTGTGTTGGGGTCTGGGTCTATGTCTGTATTTGGGTCTGTGTTGGGGTCTGTGTCTATGTTTGGGTCTATGTTTGGGTCTGTGTCTGTGTTTGTGTTGGGGTCTGTGTTTGAGTCTGTGTTTGTGTTTGGGTCTGTGTTTGGGTCTGTGTTTTATCACAGCAACAGAGAAGCAAAGCAAACAGGACAAGGCGGAGAGCCCAGTTGATGCGGCTCTCAATAGCTACTCATTTTTATTTTTACTTTAACAATGACATGAATTATTACAGATAGTTTGACAAAATGGGAGCAAAAAAAAGGATAGCTATGAAATGGCTTGTACATGTGCATCACTTGTAATATAGAATATACAATTGTGAAAACTGAGTATGAAGAAAACAAGAGCACTTCCCCCTTTGTGGCTATTATGGTTGGAAGTGAGATGTCCCTCCAGTTGTTAGCGCAGGAACTTTAGCAGTGGGGGTGAGTGTTTGAAGTCAGACCTGAGTCTCTGCTTCCCGGGCACCATGAGGTGAGCACCTCTCCGACATAATGCTCTGCCTCACTGTGGGCACACAGGCACAAGGTCACTACTCCTGTGATTAAGGCCCATGAGCTGTGAGCTGAACTAGATCTTCCTCCTGTTTTGTCACAGTAGTAAGGATTCAGCTAACACAGATGTACTGGGGCAAGAGCTCTATCAATGAAAGACAGAAATTCTCAGGCACAGAAAAAATGTTTTTAAGGCTGTCTTGAGGGTGGTGGGTAGTTAGGCGTTAAGGTTCATGCTTAGCAAGCATGAAGCCTTGAGTCCAGTTTGAGGAAGCGGAGCATCGAGTCATTCAAACGCAAACCCAAGTGTAAAAAGCTTTTACCTCACTGAATGTGTAGCATGTTAGCACTCTGCAATCATTTATGTTTTTACATTGCAAACAACAATAATTGTGGTTTACTTGACTGGCTAAAATCCAGAGAAAGCAGACTTCTATAACCACTAATAACTGGGAACCAAATGATATAATCTACAACACACTTCAAAAGAAAGGTACACTGTGTACTTAATTAAGCTGCCAATGGCCTTTCTGTTTTTACAGTAGCGAATGTTTACGTGTGCCGTGTACTACTGAGGTAACAAGTGCAAAAGAAGCATTCAGTCAGAAGGTACACTATGTCTCTCATGGATGGAGGTGCTAGAATTCTTATTAAAACTCAGGTTAAGTTTAGTGGGTAGGCACAGAGAAGCTGCTGGGGGTTGGGGGAGAGGAGAAAGAGAAAGAGAAATACACAATACATATACTGACAAGACTTTAGCCTCGAGCAGTATCTATGTTGAAAAAGAAAACAAAATCTACCATTAATCAAAATTTCTTGTCATAAGAAAGCTAGGAAACTTTTGTTTTAACACACCTACTACTCACTACCTGAGGACTTCATTTCCCTTAAAAGCAAAAGTCCCTTGCTTCAAACTCAACTAAGGTGTGTTACCCAAAGGAGCTATACTTCAAAACTAACTCCACCCCTAGTGCCAGGGATTAGGGAAGGACCGCCATCCTCAGCTTTATGTGGACTGTGGGGAATTAGGGAAGGACCGCCATCCTCAGCTTTATGTGTGTCTTGGGGACCCACACTCAGGTCCCCACGCTTGTGCTTCACCGACTAATCCATCTTCCCAGCCTCAATTTAAAAAAAAAAAAAAAAAAAAAAATGCTTCTCTATTCCTACACATACCAATTCCTCCCTTGGTTAGTCATCATATTACTACTTAAAAATAAATACATTTTAATGCACATTTGCATTCTACCACCTTATCTCATTATTTTTAACTGGTTTAACATTTATGTAATTTTTAAATGAGTAGTTTCAAAACATATGTGGTGTCGGAGGTTATCGCTGTAAGTGTTTTCCTCTGGAGATAATTAACCAGGTTAGACAAGTGTGTCCATGAAGGAGAGGGTGCTGCTAGACCGTAGAGGCTGAAGAGAAAGGCCACTAGGAACCCGTCCAGGAGCTCAGATGAGCAGAAAATGGGCCAACTTGATCACAAGTAACAACAGGGGAATAAAAGCTGTAAGATTACAACATTGTGCATCACACTAAACAAGGCTTTATTATATGGAAGAAAACTTAAAGCACGGGTGGAAAGCCAAGGGCAGACTTTGAGCAAGAAGAGAATCCACATTTTGGTGGTATAGCCTTTCTAACAAGCAGATGTCATTTCTTTAGATTTTTCAACTATCAGTAGAAAGGGAAAGATAAGTGTGAAGTAAGGGCAATTAAAATTACCATAAATCTTTTCTCCAAAGAGGCAAAATGCTCTATTTTAAAATCATGTTACCAGGATCTAGTAGCAAACATAACCTACAGAGCAGTATGAACAACTGGCTCCCACTCGTTAAGTTTAACTGGAGCGTTGGCACAGTGGTTACGAGTACTAGCTGATCTTCCAGAGGACCCAGGTTCAATTCCCAGCACCCTGAGCAGCAGGCAATATTTACAACTCCAGCTTCTGGGATCTGATGCCTTCTTCTAAACTCCAAAGTCACCAGGCATGCATGTGGCACACAGACATATATGTGCAAGCAAAAGGCCAGATACATAAAGCACACAAAAAAGTCCCAAATTAAAAAAAAGGGGGCAGGTGGCCTGGCAAGATGGCTCAGGAGGTAGAGGCACTTGGTACCAAGCCTGAGAATCCAGTGTTGGGAGAGAACCAACTCCTCTAAGTTGTCCTCTAACCTCCACGTTCTCTGTGGCACTTGTACAAACACACATACAAAATAAAAATATGTGAAAAATTTAAATAATCCTTACACAGAAAGAAACAGGAATATTTACATTATATCTACAAATGAAAAGAAGCCTAAAATATATACAACTGCTTATGTAGCTAGCTCACCATGCTTTCCTATTTTCTTCATCACTAGTTATTAATTTCATTTTTCTATTATACACATACTTGAATTTTATAACAGGAAAAATTACCAAAATGTTTACTATATATAAAATCCTGACATTAAGAATATTCATTGTATAGCATTTATTTAAAAGAAAAAGAAAAGTTTGCTTTAATACTCATTTGAGGGCCATAAAGCACCTCATGATGCAGCCCTGGAGAGAGTGGAATATCACCAATGGGAAGCAGCTACTCACAAGACACTTACGGCTGTGTGAAGTCGCGGGTGATGAAATCAGAACTCTTGAAAAGCAGGAAGATGTCACTGAGGGCTTTACACTTCAGAGAACTGTTCATTGCTATCCAGTATGCATCCTAAACAATAAACATGGATGAATCACAACACATCCCACAAGTGCAGCTCAGGCACATGAATGAGAGCTATCACGCACAGCCCCTCCAGGGTTTAAAGAAAACAGCCGAGGAAACCAATCGAGCTGTCAGATGCCAAATTACACTCCTCAACAAGAAGAGCATGACCAGCCCATGCTAGGCACTCAGTTGTGTACACCAAGCAACAAGATGGCTCAGCAAGCAGAGGCACTTCCCACCAGCCTGGGCCACACATGGGAAAAGAGAACCACGCCCACAAACTGTCCTCTGGCCTCCAAAAATGCACACACAAGTACATCCACAAAACAAGCAAGTGCAGTGTTTTTTACAAAAAAGTGTAGTTATGCACACTAAGATAGGAGGACGCACGCGTTTTAGACCAGGGCCACATACTCTCCAATGTTTTTCACGCTAAGACAGAAGGAGGGTTAAGGAAGTCGCACAGGTCAGTGCAAAGATTCAAGTGGTGAAGACTCAGCTACTCTCCAAAGCAAAGCAGTCGTTTTCATCCTTCCCGTTTGGAGAGACCGACAAGCACCTGAATTTGGATGCTCAGGCCAGTCGAGACCCTGTTCATCTTCTGATCAGGAAGGAAGAAAGTCAAACAGTTTCACTATCCGCAACTTAGAGCAGGGGCTGCTGCGCTGGTCATGTGGGCAGAAAGTAACCGGGCCCAGTGCAGTGTGATGAAGTCACACTTCTATAGACAGACCAGACACAGGCTAAAATACACCCCGAAAAACACCAATAGTTATCAAAACTGTCCAGTTATTCATACTGCACAGAAGAAAGCACTGGTGCCAACAAGCCAGTCCACAAACAAATGAACAGGTGCATAAGGAATTTGCAACCAGAAATAATCTTCCTATCTTACTTAAGTGGAAACAAAGAAAATTTAAAACATTATTCATGTAGATGAAAAGTTGATTGAGAAACTAGAATTGTGTGTGTGTGTGTGTCTGTGTGTGTGTCCGTGTTTGTGTATGCAAGGCAAGGTTAGAGGACAACTTTCAACACTCAGTTCTTTCCTACCTTGTGGGTCCCTGGGATAAACTCAGGTCATCTGCCTAGATGGCAGGCAGTTTTACCCACTGAACTAGCTCTCTGGGCCACCATATTTATTGTACTTTTCAATAGAGAAAATCTTGTTCAACTGAGTGGGTGAAGTTTTAAATAATGCAGACTATAAACATACCCAGAGTTCTAATACAAATGGCAACACAAGACATCAAACTGTCTTTTGGCAGAATGCACAGTATTTCATAGAAAGTACAAACAGCAAAATCAAAAGAATAAAACAACAGAGGAGGGCTGGCAAGATGGCTCAGCGGGTAAGAGTACTGGCTGCTCTTCCGAAGGTCCTGAGTTCAAATCCCAGCAACCACATGGTGGCTCACAACCATCCGTAATGAGATCTGTGGCCTCTTCTGGTGTGTCCGAAGACAGCTACAGTGTACCTATTTATAATAATAAGTAAATCTTTGGCCAGAACAAACAGGGACTGAGCGAGCAGGGTTGACCAGAGCAACCAGAGGTCCTAAAATTCAATTCCCAACAGCAACATGAAGGTTCACAACCATCTGTACAGCTAGAGTGTACTCATATACATAAAATAAATAAATAAATCTTCAAAAAAAATAACAGAGGAAAAATATAATAATCTCAACAGTATTTTTCCTGAGTTTAGGAATGTAATGGAAGGAACATTAGCTCCTCTGAGGGAATATAAAATGAAATAAAGAACAAAACAAACAACTATTCAAATAGTGTGATTTCTTTATGTCTTCCTACCCTTGGGGCACTCCAGTTGAGCTTAGGGAAGACACTACCCCCCAGCGAATTGATAGCTTCTTGGACTTGAGTGTTGAACTCAGGAAACTCTGGTGCCTATAGAGACAGAGAACAAATCGTCAGCAAGTCAATATCATTAAAGAGACAAAGAAATCATGATCAATATCGTAATGTTTTAGTTAGGGTATCAAAAACAGAATTACATATATTGCAAATTACTGTTCTTATTCCTGCTCTCAATTAAATAAAATCACCAAGAAAATAGTATTTACCAGAAAGAGAACTAAAATAACCAACCTCTTAAATGGTACTTTCCAAAACAATCAAATCTCACGTCTCTGAAAATACAGATGTCACCAAGTACATGGTACAGGAGGAAAAAAATCAGTGATTCTTCCTGAATACTTCCATAATGCCAGCATCTAAAGCCAAGTGTGATGGCGTACGCCCTGCAATCCCGCTGCATGGCAAGCAGAGGCAGGGACCAGGGGCTCAAGACGTCCTTGACTCTAAAGCAAGTTCAAGGCCAATAGGCGCTACACGGTGCTCTGTCTCTAAAGGTCTGGGCAAGGGTGGGAGAACTGGGGATAAGGCAGTGGAGGTGTGTGCTTAGCGCAGCAAGCACAAGGACCCAAGTTTAACCCCTCAGTACAAAAGCAGACATGGCTACCCATGCCTGTAACACCAGCATTCGAGGGCAGAGAAAGCAGATTGCAAGAGCTTAACTGAAACAGCAGGCCCCAAGTTCATTGAGAGTCAAGGCAATGAGATAAAGAGCAACACAGGACAATGCCCAGGATCTTCCTCTGGCTTCCAAAGACATGGCACGTACGTGTGCACACACACACACTCACACAGTGACTGGCGAGACAAGAGATGCCGGTGGGAAGTTGCCTATGCATATACTCAGGTTCTCAGAAATAATACCCCATTTATGTGAAAGGTTCACTGAAAATGAAAAGGATCATTTATGTGAAAGGTTCACTGAAAATGAAAAATACCTGATGGATAAAGTATACCTAAACACTGCTATTTACAGGTAAGTTTTAATACAAACAAAGTTAAAATGTCCTTTTCTTTTTGGTTGAGAGTTAGAAAAAGACATTTTGAGTAAAAAGTAATTCAAACAATCTAGTGTTTGCTTCAACCAGGAAGTAACAGAGATACTACTGTGGGAAGTACAGAGATACGGGGGGATGCACTTGGTTACCCACAGGCCCTGCTTAGGTAAGTATCAAGGGGCTAGAAATGGACTTTGGGGAAGGCAGAACACAAGGACAGTAACAAACTCTTCATGGCACTACCAGACTGCAGTAGCCTCTAAAGAGGGGCTTGTTGCCCCCTACTGGGCAAATGCAGGTTATGAAAAAAAAATCTAATTAAAATTATCTACACAGTACAAAAACCAGATGACTCCTGTGGACTTTCAAGATTAGCCCATGGAAGAGAAAAAAACAAAAAACAAAAACCAAAAACAAGACAAAAAAACAAAAATAAAAAAACAAACAAAAACAAAAAACTGAGAAGAAAAAGTAAGCTCTTAAAATTAAAAACAACTTAAAATTAGAAACAACTCATTGATTGATCTGTAGCAAAGACTTGACCCTGGCCAGAGCATGCCACGAAGGCACTTTAACACCGTGACACACTCTAAAAATGGTTAACTGTGAGCAAGACGCTGCAGGCTGCTTAACAAGCTCTCAGTGACAGACCTGACAGACTGCCCCACATTTATCTTCCACTAGTCTACCACCTACTCAGCTTAGACAAGTCATGAAGATGCCTCTCAATGAACAACTGAACAGAAGGAGTTCCCTTCTGCCTCTCCTGTCAAAAGGATGCAAATCACTTCCTCAAAATCACCTGAAGCTGCAGATCTAGCAGTCACAGAGCTTTGTCAATAAAAGCCACTTATCTAAGATCTGTATCAGCAGTGACTTCAAGACGAGATACAACCGGCAGCAGAGCTGGCTCAATGGGTAAGCACACTGGGTTCGATTCCCAGAACCCACATACTGACTCACAATTGTCTGTACAGCAGTTCCAGGAGAACGTACACCTTCTTCTGGCCTCCACAGGTCCAGGCATGAATGTGGTACACAGACATACATGCGAGCAAATTCCCATACACACAAAACATTAAAGTAATAATTGTAAGAGACACAATTACAAAGACAAAAGGTTCCATTCCCCTACTCCACAGAGTACTGCATGAAGGACTGCTATATCTCACATTTTGCTTTGGTTTTACAGTGCTAAGGACTAACTTCAGGACTGTGTACACTTTAGGCAATATGCCAAAACCCCTGGATTGGTTTAAACTTGGTTTGGTTTGCTTTGTTTTTTGAGACAGGTTCTCATGTAGCCCAGGCTGGCCTCAGCCTCAATTATGTAGCCCAAACGGCCTTGAACTCTTGAACCTCCCTCCCCCTCTACCTCCACATTGCTGGAATTGCTGCCATGCACAACTACACCCAGACCTATTTATTACATTTCAAAAGATGTGACTGTTTTCCTCAAATCCTCAAAAATCATTCAACCTTATGAAATACTAAACCATGAATCCTACAGAAAAAACTTAAATTATAAAAAGTCTACATATAGCACACCATTATGTGATTTTTCACTGTACCTGAACTATGAACTCTGTAAACTGTAGCTAACTAATAATGTTGAGAGAGATCCTATGTGTATCCTGTCTGAAAGGGATCCAGGTGTCATCTCTCCCATCCCAGAGGGTTACATAGTAACTTAATACTCCTGATCATTATGGTTTTTTTTTTTTTACATTCTCTTTTGAACCAGTTTTAATGCCTGCTTGGTTCCTCCAGGAGCTGAGTCAAATCTTGAAAATATGTTAACCAAAGAGTTTCCTATCTATATTGGAGTCATGATTTTATACTCTGAAAACCACTTATAAACAGACTACACAAATATCACTGTTTCAAGCTCACAGCTCAATTAGCCAGCTTTGAACATGGACACCAATGAGTTGTCTAGGAAAATGTTCCCATTGTGAACGAGATAAAAACCACTTTCATTTGCTCTCCCTAGCCGTTCTGAGGCCTCACCAGCTACCTTTCTAACCTGAACGCTGTACCACTCGCTCAGAAAAGGCAGGCTTCCTTTTTCTCTTTTCTCTCTCTCTCTCTCTCTCTCTCTCGTCTTAATCATTTTTTAAAATTGGATATTTTCTTTATTTACATTTCAAATGTTTTCCCCTTTCCAGGTCTCCCCTTTGAAAACCTCCTATCCCATCTCCCCCCTCCCTGCCTCTATGAGGGTGCTCCCCCACCCACCCACTCCTGTCTTCCCGCCCTGGCATTTCCCTACACTTGGGCATTGAACACTCTCAGGCCCAAGGGCCGTTCCTCCCACTGAGGTCCGACAAGGCCATCCTCTGCCACATATGCGGCTGGAGCCATGGGTCGCTCCATGTGTATTCTTTGGTTGGTGATCGAGTCCCCAGAAGCTCTGGGGGATCTGGCCTATTGACATTGTTGCTTCTTCAATGGGGCTGCAAATCCCCTTAGTTCCTTCAGTCCCTTCTCCAACTCCTCCATCCGGGACCCTGGCACTCAGTCCAATGGTTGGCTGTGAATATCCACCTCTGTATTTGTCAGGCTCTAGCAGAGCCTCTCAGGAGACAGCCATATTGGGCTTCCATCAGGAAGCGTTTTTTAAGAACCACAAAATGCTGTATGTGTGTGTGTGTGTGTGTGTGTGTGTGTGTGTGTGTAAGACTTGGAGGAGGAGGGAAGAACTGTAGTTGGGATGTAATATATAAGAGAATAATGATTTAAAAAGAACCACAAAACATATATAAAAGTTGTATTTACTAATGTTCCTAGATTAAACATTGAACCTGGCAGACTTAACTCAAACCTTTCTGAGTTCTTGTTTGTTTTACTTTATTCTTTTTTCCCAGTCAAACAAAGCTAAGTTAATTGTTAGCTCTGTCTGCCTGTCTTTCTTTTTTCTTTTCTTTCTCCCTTCCTCCCTTTCTTTCCTTTTAAATATTCAAGACAGGGTTTCTCTGTATAGCCCCGGCTGTCCTGGAACTCACTCTGTAGACCAGGCTGGCCTCAAACTCAGAAATTCACCTGCCTCTGCCTCACAAGTGCTGAGATTAAACGTGTGCGCCACCACCGTCAGGTGTTGCTGTATATTTCTTTCCTTTTCTTTATTAATTATCTTACTTTACATCCGGATTGACTGTAGCCTCCTTTTCCCTCTCACCTCTCTGCCCGCCCCATCGACCTCTTGATGCTAGGCAAGGCAGCCCAGTTAAAGGGGAAAGAGATCCACTGGCAATGCAGTCAGGGACAGCCTCTGCTCCCACTGTAAGGGTCTCACATGAAGACCCAGCTGCACAACTGTCATTACATATGTGCAGAGGGCCTACGTCAGTTCCATGTATGTTCTCTGTGAGCTCCCACGGGCCCAGGTTAGTTGATTCTGTAGATTTTCTTGTAGTGTCTGTCCTTGACTCCTCTGGTTCCTACAATCCTTTCTCCCTGCTCTTCCACAGGCTTCCCCCAGCCTTGCTTAATGTTTGGCTGTGGGTTTCTGCATCTGTTTCCAGTAGTTGGTGGGTAAAGCCCCTCTGATGACAGTTATGCTAGACTCCTGTTTGCACGGATAACAGAATATCTTTAGCAATCTCAGGCTTGGGCTCCCTTTCATGGCATGGGTCTCAAGCTGGGCCAGTCACTGGCTGACCCTTCCCTTGAATTCTGCTCCATCTTCTACCCTGCACATCTTGTAATTGTGGAACTTGGAAGATTGTGGTTCTAAGCTTTTATGCCTGGGTTGGTGTCCCAATCCCTCCACTGGAAGTCTTGCCTGGTTATAGAAAGCTGTATATTTCCTAAAGGAAAAAAAAAAAAAAAATTACTAGGTGGAATGAAGATGCTGACAATCATTTTTAAACTAGTGTATATTCTATATCCTATATAACTCTATAGTATGCATACTTGTATGGAAATCTAAGAATTTTACGTCACTTGCTATCATACTATCACTTGCTATGCATACATTTTTTTTTCATTTTATTTTTTGTTTTGTGTGTGACTGTTTTGCCTGCATGTATTTATGTATTGTGTTGTGTGCAAGTCTGATGCCATAGAGGCCAGAAGAAGGCACCAGATCCCCTGGAACTGGAGTTACAGATGGCTATAAGCCACATATGGAGAGGTCATGATTAACACCCATTTCTTTATCTTAATCAAGAAACTAATCTTAAAAACAAGGCACTGGAAAAAAAAAAAAGGTGTGTGCTGCTGTGCCTGACAAATCTTTAGCTGGGCAGTGGTGGTGCCTGCCTTTAATCCCAGCACTTGGGAGGCAGAGGCAGGCAGATTTCTGAGTTCAAGGCCAGCCTAGTACAAAGAGTGAGTTCCAGGACAGCCAGGGCTATACAGAGAAACCCTGTCTTGGGAAAAAACAAAAAACAAAAAACAAAACTCAAGGCACTGGATAGATGGCTCAGTAGGCGGAGGGCCTGCTTTTCATGAGTTGATCCCCAGAATCCACATAAAAACTCAAAGCCCACATTATGGTGCATACTTATAATTCCCTAGTTAGATGTGAGAATAGGAAGAAATCTGGGGTTTGCTGGCCAGCTAACCTAGCCTAATTGGCAAGCTTCAGAGCAATGACAGACTCTATCTCAAAGGAAACAGATGGTGTTCTTAACAATGATACCTAAGGTTGTCATCTGGAACCCACATGCACACAGATATGTGCCATGCCCATCTACAGACATGTGTACCTGCACACACATACATAATAAATAAATGCCCAGTATATCTTGTTATAGCAGCAGGAACAAACTAAGTGAAGTTACATACATATCTATCCACCTACATTATTTAAAGGTGAGCTCATGCACTAATCACTGTTACCCTCTTTAAGGTCCCAGTCAGATGTGTCAATGGACAGATGGTTCCACACCCAAGAGTATATATACAGCATTAAGTGGGTAAGTAACCAAAAAGAGGACATAAGGTTCTGATGGGATGGAAGGGGGTCTGAAAAGTTAGAGGGGGTGTAGGTAAGAATAGGATCAAAATACACCACATGCAGGTATGAAATTCTCAAAGAACTCATAAGAATATATCTTATAAATCTTGGCTGCATGTTGCTTCCCATTTAAGCATTTCTGGATGTCCTCAGTCAACTGTTCTCTCTGCTTTGACATCTGGGCCGTCTACCTTATATCATGCCTTTCCCCTGTTTACAAACCCTCTGATGGCAGGAATCAAATATCCACCATTATCTCATAGATCCCAAATCAGTGGCCTGAGTATGACAAAATCATACTGAATGGAATGGGATTTTCATATGTAAGAGGGATATCCAGAGTAAACAAGACATCAATTTCCCATCTCTGCATCTGTTGGCATGGTGACCTAAGGAAACAACACCACTTTTAGACATCTCCATTTTCATGGATCTTTGAAAGGATCTCTCTTCAATCAGAATGAACAGAAGTACCTTTGAGAAGTACTTCAGTCTCACTTGAAAGGAATAACTTTATGCCATTTAACTATCCTTGAATAAGTAAATGCTGAGTTTTCACTTTAATTCCCACTCGTCTGGGAACCTCAGAGGTAATATTTGACTTGATTGCATCTTTCAGAGTCTAACAAAGACAAGCAGAGCATCAAATATGTACTTTTTGATATTTCTTTTGTAAGCAGAAGGGGAAAGCGGGCAAACTGCGCTTGCCTGTCAAACAGTGACAAGCTATTTTTTACAAACAGTAAGTGATCCTACACAGAGAGCAAGCTCCCCAAGGCAACCCCAGCAAAGCAGAGGTAGGCACTTAGGCCTCTGTGTGGCAGTGTGAGGCTGCCCCGTGCTGCGCGGCTGCGCTCTTACCGTAAGTGTGGCTGTGCTCTCATCATCGGACCACTGCATGGACAAGACAGAAAGAAACACTCAATTTAAATGCCACTGGGATAGCAAAGGCGGTACACTATCTAAGAATGACGCACAGGAGACATCTTTCCCTGAGCATAGTGCAGGAGGAGGTGGCTCAGCAGGTAAAAGCACTTGCTCCTCAAGCATGAGGATCTGAGTTCTAATCCCCAGTTCCCATGGAAAAAGTACATGCCTGGAAGCAAGGTGTTAGAGTGGGTTAGGGCATCCCTGGGGCTGGCTGGCCAGGGCTAGCCTAGCTGAAAAACAGTGAGTTCCAGGTTCAGCAAGAGAATGTCACGGGGAAGGGAAATGGAGAGTGACAGAGTAGAATACTGGTGTTCTTCACTGGCCGCTACATGCACATGCGTGGGGCATATACAGGTGTACACAAAGTTGTATACCACACACATACACCGTGCATGCCTGTGCGTGTGTGTGTGCGCGTGCGTGTGTGTGTGTAAGATCTACGGAAAGCATTTCAGAGTTCAGAGATTGCTAAAATGAGGACAGACACTACAGAATATTCTCTACCAACCTGTGTTTCCTCCGCTTCGTTACCACTGTCTGACTGGGAGCATGTTGGTGGATCTTCTCTAAGAAAAGATAATGCAAAAATTAGGTAAGGAAAATACTCTGGTGACATGAAGTCATAATTTCAAATACACTGAGCTTATAAAGTAAAATAAGATAAAGGCAAAACAGATAGCTTTAGGATTGATGAGTAATATAAAGAAATGTTCACTTGAGACAAAAGCTATTAAAAATATGGAATTAAGGAGAGTATGCTGCCAATAAAAGATGCGAGGATAAAAACATTCTGGCCACTCAGAAAGCACTGAAAACAGGAAGAAAAACCCAGACTCCATCTCTCCCAATACTGAAAGAATCGTCTACAACTTTGGCCCAAATATTTGAGAAAGTGGTAGCAGATATGGAAAACCAAACACGATGAAGACACACAGACAGAGAAATGGGAAGAGCCATCTACCCAGCCGGGGAACAGAACGGAGGGCAAAATCAAGACCTTTTCTTTCCTCTTTTCTTTTCTTTTCTATTTTGTTTTTGTTGTTGTTTTTGTTGTTGTTGTTTTCAAGACAGGGTTTCTCTGAAGACTGTTACAGAAGGAAATCTGCGCATACATGATGGTGTCGAGGGTTCATCTGGATCTACACTGAATTACACAGGGAAGCACGTGAAAGCAGGGATGGAGAGAGTTAAGCAGACAGGCAGGTAGGCCCCTAAACTTTCCACATATTTCTTTGCAGGATTATTCTGCTTTTCCTCCCACCACATCCCAGAATGTATTTGCCCATCCCTTTAATAGACTATCATTAAGACTCATTCTGAGGCTGGAGAGATGGCTCAGCAGTTTAGAGCACTGACTGCTCTTCCAGAGGTCTTGAGTTCAATTCCCAGCAACCACATGATGGTTCACAACCATCTGTAATGGGATCCAGTGCTCTCTTCTGGTGTGTCTGAAGACAGCTGCAGTGTACTCATATACATAAAAGAACCACTAGTAACGGGCGGTGGTGGCGCATGCCTTTAATCCCAGCACTTAGGAGGCAGAGGCAGGTGGATTTCTGAGTTTGAGGCCAGCCTGGTCTACAGACTGAGTTCCAGGACAGCCAGGGATATACAGAGAAACCCTGTTTCAGGGGAAAAAAAAAAGACTCATTCTGGATAGATGGCTCAGTAGTTAAGAGCACCGACTGCATTTGCAGAGGTCCTGAGTTCAATTCCCAGCAACTATATGGTGGTTCACAACCGTCCGTAATGAGATCTGATGCCCTCTTCTGGTGTGTCTGAAGAGAGCAATGGTGTACTCATATACATAAAATAAATAAATCTTTAAAAAAAAAAAAAAAGACTTGGCCAGGTGGTGGTGGCACACACCTTTAATCCCAGCACTTGGGAGGCAGAGGCAGGCGGATTTCTCAGTTTGAGGCCAGCCTGGTCTACAGAGTGAGTTCCAAGACAGCCAGGACACAGAGAAACCTTGTCTTGAAAAAACAAAAACAAAAACAAAAACAAAAAACAAATAAACAAAAAACAAAACAAAAACCCTCCTTGTGTCCCATGAAATTCATGCTAAGCAATATCACCTCATTCTGCAGCTGGCCAGGAGAGGTCCTTGCAGCTTCCTGGAATGTTTTCACTGCTCTGTAAGGAAGCTGGCTAGCCTCACTGAAGATAAAGAGGTCCACATGGAAAAGGAGACCCAAGTGACAGCATTAGCTGTCAGGTGTGTGAGAAAGTCCATCTTCTGCTGACCCACCTCAGCCTGCTCACCAAATGACTACATCTATGTGACTTGAACAAGAAAACAGAAGCTTTCCTTTGAAGAAAGATCAGATTTTTGCCCTATGTATAAACTAACAGAGAGCCTCCCACAGCTTGTCTGACACCAGCAGATATCATAAGATCCCTGACTCCTGTTACTCATGGACCAGCAGAAAGCATGAGCTCCATCTCTGAATGTTTCCTCTCGGCCCTTGAGCCTTACAGGGGCTGCACAGAGTGGCCCAGACTTGCAGGACTGCGAGAACACACTCTTGAGGAGCTTCACCTTTCATAACAGGATCCAAAGACTTGCTCTAGGCATAACCCAGGGCACATAGCTAACCTGCTTTAATCTGGAAGGAGACACCTCTCTGCTTCTCAGGCTGCCTGATATGTCACACGCTTGGAAACATGGTCAAGAACACCAGCTGGCAGCGAGTCTGCTCGCCAAGTTATGCAGCAACGTGAGAGACACTGATAGAAAATCAATGAAAAAACAAAATGGACCCTGGTTTAAGCTACTAAGTTTTCTGTGCAGTATTATGCCATACTAGATATAGGATCAAGATGATTATCATGCAATATAAAACACAGAACACAAAATCCCAAGACTGTTTACTTAGAAAAGGGGCACAAACCAGAATGACAAGGGACCTTAGAGCATATTAAAAGATAGTGAGCTGTGCCTTTGAATTTTGAATGTAAGCAATTTTCTGCCTAGAATTTCCTATTAAGCCAACTACTCTGCTCACCAACGCCACGCTAACGAGAGAGAGTAAAAGTGCTTTCATACAGATAACCACCCAAAGCGTCCTATACACTCTAGTATTTGTTTCAATAAACCAGTAAACCGAGACAAACAAGATTCCAACACACAACCAAGTCCTAACTGGTCACAGCGTACTCGCCCTACAGAACTGTCAACTCTAGTCAGAGCTGTGGAAAACGTGCTATATGTACATGTTTATAAGAATATCTACAAATAGAGAAAATGAAGCAAAATGTAAAGTATAATTATTAGCTCCACTGAAAATAAAAGATGTCTAGACACCATCATGACACAAGACAGCTAGACATGACCATCATTCTAGCTACGTGGAAGACTAAGACTGAAGAAATCAACTCAACCCAGGAACAGACTCACCTGGGCAACATAGTGAGACCTGTATCTTAAAGACAAACAAACAAGAAGGAAGAACAAAATGTATCTGCAGCAGTCAACAGCAGCGGCATAATATTCTAAACCGCACTGGATACAGTTACTATGAAGGCGGCTGGTATGACAGCTAAGTCAGGCTGGGGAGAAGGCTTACCCACAAACGTGAGACCTCAAGTTCAAATCCCCAACCCCTTACTAGATGGAAGCTACATCTAGTAAGCCTGGCACATTCAGAAAAACACTAGAGAGCTGTCTCAAATAAGGTGAAAGGTAAGGACCAACACCCAAGACGGGCCTCTGACCT
>JADRCD010217863.1:32550-44884 GCA_019843815.1 Montemys delectorum | reverse complement strand
CAACATCTTCATGTAACTTGCTTGTGCATTCAGGACCTATCCCAGCCCAATCTTACATGTAATACTTCCATTTGATTATGGAAGTGCTGCTATGCAGGTCCTGCTTTATGACTTGGTGAGTCAGATAACACCCAGCTATAGTGGGCAGCTCAGGTCACATGGTAGCTTAGTGGCCTATTGTCAAACATTCAGTTTTTGCTAAGGCCCAATAGCAGACCAAGAGATGTCTCTCAAAGGGAGAATAGTTGTCAGCAGATGATGGTAGAGCCTTGCTTCAAAAATCCTAAAAGGATGGATGTATATGGGTTGGATCCCCAGGTGGGACAGTTACTGGATGGCCTTTCCTTCAGTTTCTGCTCTACACTTTGTCTCTGTATCTCCTCCCATGAGTTTTTTCATCCTCCTTCTAAGAAGGACCAAATTATCCACACTTTGGTCTTCCTTCTTCTTGAGCTTCACGTGGTCTGTGAATTGTATCTTGGGTGTTCTGAGCTTTTGGGCTAATATCCACTTATCCATGAGTGCACACCATATGTGTTCTTTTGTGATTGGGTTACCTCACTCAGGATGATATTTTTAGTTCTATCCATTTGCCTAAGAATTTCATGAATTTATCATTTTTAATAGCTGAGTAGTACTCCATTGTTTAAATGTACCACATTGTCTGTATCCATTCCTCTGTTGAAGGACTTCTGGGTTCTTTCAAGCTTCTAGCTATTATAAATAAGGCTGCTATGAACATGGAGTAGAGCATTACATGTTGGAGCATCTTCTGGGTATATGCCCAGGAGTGGTATAGCTGCGTTGTCAGGTAGTACTATGTCCAATTTTCTGAGGAACTGCCAAACTGATTTCCAGAGTGGTTGTGGATGCCAAAAAGTGCTTGCTGACAGGAGCTTGATATATCTGTCTTCTGAGAGGCTCTGTCAGTGCCTGACAAATACAGAATGTGGATGCTCATAGCCATCCATTGGATTGAGCACAGGTCCCCAATGGAGGAACTAGAGAAAGGACCCAAGGAGCTGAAGGGGTTTGTAGCCCCATAGGAGGAAAAACAATATGAACCAACCAGTACCCTCAGAGCTCCCAAGGTCTAAACCACCAACCAGAGTACACATGGAGGGACTCAAGGCTCCACCTGCATATGTAGCAGAGGATGCCCTTGTAGGATATCAGTGAGAGGAGAGGCCCTTGGTCCTGTAAAGGCTCGATGCTCCTGTGTAGGGGAATGCCATGACAGGGAAGTGAGATGGATTAATGAGCAGGGGGAAGGGGGATGAGATGCGGGGGGAGTTCAGAGGAGAAATGAGGAAAGGGGATAACATCTGAAATGTAAATGAAGAAAATATAATAATTTAAAAAACCCAAAAAACCAAAGGTCTCTTTTGTGATTCACCTATAGGGATCTGCCAAAGGCTCCAAATAGCATCTCTATCTGCCACTGATACCTCAAGTATCATCAGGTCTGCTGGATCATATGATCCAAGTGATAGAGCAGCCTGCACAGCAACCTGGATCTGTTGAGGAGCCTTCTCTTGTTGCAAGCCCAACACAAAGCTAGAAGCTTTCTAAGTCACTTGGTATATATGGGCTGAAATAACACATCCAAGTAAGGAATATGCTGTCTCCAGAATCCAAATAGGCCCACTAAACATTGTGCTTCTTTCTTGGTGGCAGGAGGAAAAAAGGGCAAGGACTTACCCTTTACCTTAGAAGGAATATCTCTACATGCCCCAGGCCACTGAACTCCTGAGGTAAAAAGGACCTTGAATTTTGTTTGGGTTTATTTCCTATCCACTGATGCACATATGTTACCTACAAGTCTAAGGTAGTTACTACCTGTTGTTCACTTGATCCAGTCGGCACAATGTCATCAATATAGTGCTGACACTTTGTGGAAGAGACAGAGGATCAAGATTTCTTCGAAGTTATGACACATGGCTGGAGAGATAATATATCCTTAAGGAAAAACTGTAAAGGCATAATGTTAGCCTCGCAAACTGAAAGCAAATTGCTTCTGGTGATCCTTATGGATGAGTATTGAGAAAAGGCATTTTCTAGATCAATACCATGTACCAGGAAATGAGTTAATCTGCTCAAGGAAGGATACCACATCTGGCATAGCATTGCAATCAGTCACTACTTGATTGAGTTTTTGATGGTCAGCTGTCATTCTCCATGATCCATCTGTCTTCTACACTGGCCAGATAGGAGAGTTAAAGGGAGATGTGGTGGGAACCACCACCCCTGCATTTTTCAGGTCCTTGATAGTGGCAGTAATTTCTGTAGTTCCTTCAAGGATGTGATACTGGTTTTGATTTACTATTTTCCCTGCCAGAGGCAACTCTAAAGGCTTCCATTTAGCCTTTCCAACCATAATAACCCTCACTCCACAGGTCAGGAATTCAATGTAAGCATTTTACCAACTTCTATCTATCCCAATTAAACATTCTGACACTGGAGAAGTTAACCAAAGGATGAGTTCAGGGATCCACTGGACATACTGTGAGTCAGACTATAGCTCAAAGTCCATTAAACATCTGACCTCCATAAACTCCTACTTTAACTGAAAGGTACAGTGTTTGTTGGGATTGCCCAATGCCCTTAGTCAAGGGTGTAAACAACAGTATTTCATGGGGTAGGGGTGGGAGCATGTCTTCTGCTGTGGGTGGAGAGACTAATTCCTCAGGTGAGAGAGATAAACCCTTGAGAATCTGAGAGGTCAAAGTTCTCAGATTCAGTAGGGTCCTTCCACATATTACCATCCCAAATTATAGGACCCCATTCTTTACCAATTACTGTCCTTACTTTAACTGTCCACATTGTCCAAGGCTGAGGCTTGATTTTCACTGTAATTCAGCCAATCTTATAATAATTTCCCAAAACTTGAACTCTGTGGTTGCTGGAGAGATTCTCTTCCAGGGCACACTTAGAAACCTTTAGACTGTTTACGTGCATCTGGAACCAGTTAATTTTATCACTGAGTTGACTGTTGCTCTTCACTGTATTCTGAGATGTTAGAAGCTGGTTAATTTTATCATGGTCCTCATTCTTTTCCTTTGTCGACTTATACGGAGATGGTAGGAGCAAATGACCAGCATCATCACTTTCCTTATATTTCCATAAATTGTCTAAAGTTTTATATACAAAGTCACCAAATCCATTGCCTCTCACATTTGGTGAATCAGGACACTCAAATGTATCTGGAACCTTAAGTTTGTAAAACAGTTCACACCATGGGCTTTCAGTAACTCTCTGGGCTCCCAGGAGAGGTTTCAGTAACGGGGGGCTTCAGTAGCTGTAGGTGTTGGCAAATTGGAAAACCTGTTCCAGATACTTAAAAAAATTCAACTTTATACTTCTGATGCTGGTACCACAATCTGTATTAGTCAGGGTGAATATATAGAAAAAGGGGATTTAGCAGAATGACTTAAAGGAAATAGTCAGCTAAGCCCAACAATGGCTGTCTACCAATAGAAGGTCCAGTAGTTGTTCAGTCTACAAGGTTGGATGTCTCAGCTGGTCTTTAGTATATTGCAGAATCCTGAAGAAGTAGGTGGCTCTGATGCCAGTAAAGGAATGAACTTGAGTAAACAGGCAAAAAGAGAGCTTCCTTCTTCTGTGTCCTTTATCTAGGCTTCCAGCAGAAGGTGTGCTCAAGATTTAAAGTATGTCTTCCTATCTCAAATATCCAGAATAGAAGTGAGACCCCACTTGAAATGATTTAATTAAGAAAAACTCTCACAGTTGTGTCCAGCCATTCGGATTATGGTTAATTCCAGATGTAGTCAAGTTGACAACCAAAAATAGCCGTCACACTTGGCTTCTCTCAAACACAAAAATTGAACACCAGAATCATACTTACACATACACTTATTTATATACTTATTTGTTTATTTTTGATGGTGGTGCTGGGGATCGAGCACAGGGCCTATGCATCTAGGCAAGCCCTACATCACTAAGCCACACTCTTGGAATATTAAATTCACAGTTTTAAATAAATGATTTTCCATTCCCAGAAGTTTGCTGGATGAATATGATAATGGCAGAGTGCTTGGGTGCTGCATGCATGCATGCACACACATACACACACACACCACACACACACACACATACACACTCCAATTTGAGAAGAAAAAACATAATTCCCCAAATCTGAAGAATAATCCTTTCCTTTTGTTTGGTTTTGTTTTGTTTTGATACAAGGTCTCACTTTGTAGCCTTGGCTAGCCTAGAGCTCACTAGTTATACCAGGCTGGCTTCAAACTCATAGATCCATTTGCCTCTGTCAGGGCTCAACTACAATCACCCCAGAATAATCACTTCTAACAAACTCAGGAACCAGGACTAAACGCTTACTCCTCCAAATGCACACTGTAAATATGCAGTATCTTGGCCATGGCTGAAATACAACAGCCAGAAATGGAAGAGAAAAAGTCCTCTAAATAAAAATATAAATAAATAAATAAATAAATAAATAAATAAATAAATAAATAAATGAAGTTGCACCTCATGTTAGCATACAGGTGATTCCACTGGCCTGTCCACAGGGACCTAGCAATTGCTTATGTTATCAACCTGCCACTGCTAGGTTCAACAGGTATGTGCTAGACCTGCCCACCACTCAGCAGAGTGATCTCTCTCTCTCTCTCTCTCTCTCTCTCTCTCTCTCTCTCTCCCTCCCTCCCTCCCTCCCTCCCTCCCCCCTCCCTCCCTAATGTTTCATCTATCTGTTTTCTGCAGGTGCCCCCACCTTTTCTTCCTGTCCCCTCTCTCTGCCATCAAGGTTCTGCTCCCCTCTGTCTGCCTCTCTCTACGTGTCTACTTGTCTGTTTCTATCACTTTCCTAGGCCTTCACTCTTCCCTTTCCCCAGTAAACCTCTTTCACATTAGGTCTGTTGCACTGTGTAATTACTCAGGGTCACACCTTGACATGGGCCCTCCAAAGGTTCCCCTCACCCCTCGCTGCATCATATCTCCTAACACCCAGTCAGAAGTAAATAACCACGGCCATCCAAGTATAGTCCTGGGTAGGTAGTGAGAAGCACTGCTACTCAAGAACAGCTACACACTGCCCTTGCCCCAAAGCAGCCAGCCCTACTCATCCTGAGGATTCTGGTGCCCAGACCAGAAATGCTGAGAAGTTGACTTTACTAGCTAGGAAGAAAAACACTGAGATCTGTGTAGAGAAGTGTAGAGCTGTGGACAAGGCTGACAGGAGCAAAGAAACCTCAGAAATTGGGCCCTTTTATCCTAGTTTGGTGTGTGGCTTTGAGGAGTGAGATATGTTGGGAGGGCCCTTTACTCAGTGAATAGGTGAACAAAATGCAGACTATTACAGTAGAGAAACGCTCCTTCTAGAATCCACAGAGAGCCTGGCGTTTACCTCTGGCTGGGCCCAAGCATGGGGCCAGGGTTTTGTCATGGACACCTCTCTGCTGCTCACACTGGCTACTCCACAACAGAGAGAGACAAGGAGTGGGGGAGGCAGGCCCTGCAACACCTACTTAAGAGAGGCAGATGGAGAGGAGAGGAGGAGAGTGCATGTGGGATGCCTTTACCTCCCCCTCAGGAGGCGCCCAGCAGGAGCCCACAAAGCCAGCAGCTCCAAAATCATTTTCCACACATCCTCCCACCCCAGAATGCCTTACCCCTCTGGCAAGAGGAAACAGAGCATTAAGAAAGTGTGGCTCTGGTGTTCAAGGGGGTTTCAGAAGGCCTGAAGATGTCTTCTCACACTTCTGCACTTTTCTGGAACTTCTACAGAGGTAGCCAGGTTGGGAAGTTATTCAGACACTGACCCAAAGAGGGCAAGTGTGCTACTCCAAGGAGCACACAATCAGCGTCTGCAGGCTGTCCTGAGCTAGACACATACTTTATTAATAATCTTACATATACAAAATGTCCACAGGGAAGCCTAACAGACTAATTTCTGACAGCTCCAGATAACAGCAGGAGGGACTGAAGCCCTGACAACTCTCCAGTTTCTGCATACCACTAAGGAGCAATGGGCCCTTCCCACCCAAGGGATGTGATGAAAATAAATAAATACAATTATCTGCAGGGCCTCAAGTACAAGAGCAGCACCACAAAGTCCTTCTCCCCAAGTACAGTGACTTGTGGGGAACAGATAGGACACCAAAACAACAGCTGGGAAACTTAATTATAGAAGGACTATGCAAAAGCTGACAACTGTTTCAAAGAACCAGCCAATGGCTGAGGCCCTTCTCCCTTACCTTAAGATACAGAAGCAGCTCTTGGCTCCTGAAGATAAGCGGCAGAACCCGAATCTCTGTTTGCTGTCAATGTCAGTGAGCACAAATGTGAAATTCTGGCCAACTTGGCTAACTGTGAGGCTGTAGAGAATAGAGAACAAAGAGAAAGATGAATGTGTGCTAAGTTTCCAGATAAAGTATCTAATCACCACAAGTCATTGAACCTGTTACATTTCCTTTGTGGAACTTTGTAAATGAGCTAAGAATTTACATTCTGCAAGGGAGCAGACAAGAAAGTGGAGGGAAAAGAAAGGGAGAGAGGAAGCAAGGACAGAAGGGGGTGAAGGAGGAAAAGGAGAGAGTTAAGGAGAGGGAAGAAAATAAGGAGAGAAAGGAGCCTGCTCTAAAGTACTCCAAAAATCAAAATGATCACTACTTTCCAATGTGCCTGATAGAATTCAGGCCCTGGTTACCTGGGTGAATCAGCTATCAATGTTAAAAGAGACACTTTATCTACCTCATTTATAGAGGACGAGGGCTGGGACAAGTGCTGCCTAAGGCACAACTTGTCAAGTGGCAAAAGGCTGTTTTTTAAGCCTTGCTGTGACTTCAGTGGCCACAGCACCAGCTCACAGCACCAGAGGCATTACAGTGTCTACTATGTACCAGCTTCAGTCAAATATTTAATGTATCACTTCATCTATTCTCTCGATGAGTTTGGAATTTCAGTAATGTCCCAATTTTTCAGAAAATACTCAAGACAAGCCAGGGAACTGAGTCAGGCTCAGTGAGGTCTAGGAAGAGCCATCATAAACACTATAAAGGAAAGGGTACAAGGCTTTGTCATGTTCTGAACCTTTGGCACTTCCTGAACTTTAAGGAACATATTGCCTTAGAGGGCAGGAGTACCAAAATGTTAAGCAAGTTAACAAATTAAAGCAATGTTTTAAGCCATTAAAAAGCCAAAAATTCTTGTATCACTATAAAATAAGCCAACTGCACATAAAAGCAATGTAAAACAGAAAATATCTAGTAAATAATTTAAAAGAATACTAACAACCAGAATAATCTAAAACTCTTTTAGGTTACAAATCCTTCAAAATACACATTTTTTAAAATCCGTTTACCAGTTATACAGTATCTCACTTTTTAAAAAAATGTAAAACATTTATTCCAAACTCTAATATATAAGTTTACACTATTATTTTAGAATTTGGCAGTGAATTAAATCATGGAATTCAGCAACTTGTATGGATCACACATATACTATATTTTACAAAGTATACTCAAGTTGATAAGACACTGACTTTGTTAAAATATTCAAACTGATGCTAAGGTACCAATTGTCCGTAGAAATGAAAAAATATTTCTTAACAGGCCTTTTTCAAAAAGCAGGACTATATTGTCTTTGGGTGGGCTATGAATTAAAATTTCAAATGTAAAATAGACTTTCTAACGCTCCCTTATACAAGTCACAAAAGAAAAGTAAAATTAAAGAGATTTTCAAGGTATCCTGGCACAAAGGTCAAGGTCCTTGCCTAGTTATATTTAAGGAAACAATTCTAACCCTTGGAGAGTGCTTCAAGCACAGGAAAATGGCTGGAAAAGACAAGGAAGTACTCCACTCTCCTTACTTAACTAGGGAGCTGAACAAAACAAGGTGACAATTTCAAAGCCATGTGGTAATAAAGCAGGTGTAAGTAATGCTATCCCCCACCTTACAGTTAGGGGAAGGAACACATTTCCATAAAAGTTATAGAGCTGTCAGGGGGACACCAAATGCTACCTTCTTATGGCTGTTATGTTTTATCTATAAAGCTTGGAAACCATGTTACTATGGTGATTTAATACTATGTTTTAAAGGGGGATTATATGATTAATTTTAACAAGGTTGAGAAGTGAAGATGTGTGAGAAACAAGATTCTAACTCACATAATTAAAGTGATCCAGGAGGAAAGTGGGCCTCAGTGGGGGAGGGGAAAACCTGCTTTCATTAAAATACTTAATGCAACAGGTTTAGAAAAGTCCAAGATACAAATACAAATAAGGTCACGTTTTTGTGAACTGTTACTACATGATCCTACCAAATGTGATTCATTATTTTGCTTTTGGGGTTTGATTTTATTCCTAGAATGTGCAAAATAAAAGCTAGAAAAGAAGGCTATTAATAGGACTGAAAAGCAAAACAAAAACAGATCTCTAGGAAAAGGACCCAGTATGAAAATGGCTTGACCTGCAAATTGGCTACCATTAATTCCCTACTCTTTACACTGCCATTAAAAAATGATTTTTTTTTTAAAAAGTATGCATAACTACACTATAAGATCAAAGAAAGATTCATTGCTGATCAGCTTGATACAAAGCCCAGCCCAGTTACCTCTACCTGGACCTTAACTTATCAAGTTCCTTAAAACCAGCTTTCAGCAGCTCAGTTTCTTCACATGGAATAATCATGAGAAGCTATCACTCAACCCAAAGTATGTTTTAGGAATCAGTGGGATAGTCATTTATTTTAAAAGGCCAGTCCTTAGTAGGAATAATTAATAAAAAGTAGGAGGTAAGCTGCTACTAACTTATTGAAGATAAAATTCACAGGAAGGTCATGATTTACAGAGACTCCCTGACCAATTCAGCTTTTTAACACCTGAGTAGCCCTCTGGGGGACCAAATGATTCAAATTTGCATTAAAATGAATGATTCTTTTTGGGATGTTGCTATTTAGAAGGAGACAGTTATTCTCAATCAAGTCACCTTTTTAATTCTTAGAAGAGTTGAAGTATAGGTCATCAAGAACACAAAAGGAGTAGACTCAATATTTTCCTCTCCCCTTGGACAACATCCAATAAACTAAGTCTGTCAGGGGCAGTCAAACAGAGATTAGTTTGAAGGGTTCTGAATCTCCAGGGAATGTATCACTCGCTCCACTAGCTGCAGTAGTCTATGGAAGTATTCACTATTTTTCATAAAAAATGACTAGGGGGTCTGCTTCCTCAAAAGCTGCGATTCGTTTCCTTTTAATATTACTACCTGTAATTTCTACAAGAATCAGAGATTTCACAATGATTAAAGCAAAAGGAACCATAGGAAACATTGATCCAATTTTCTTGTTTTATGGGTGGGAAAACTGAGGCTTAGGGTTTTGTTTTGGTTTTCAAAGTAATTAGGACTAGGGCAAAAATCTAAGCCAACTTGTGGTTCAGTGTCCCTTCCATCCTGCCATGCTGCTCTAAACACTAGGCCAGCCCTCCCTTAGAAGTCTCACCTCAGGTTAAGGAATTAAATTATGACAAGAATGCAGAGTTGTCTTGGCAAATGGACTGTGCATCTCATTAAGCTCCAGAAAGCACATTTGAACACCAGCAGAAATAAGCCTAGCTGACCAAGACCAGGATTACCCTTAGGCATTCCTTCCACACTTAGAATGTACAAAACAAGGGAACAGATCAAGAACAAAGCCCAGACTGCAACCTTCATGCTACTCTATAAATGCTCATCAGCTGTTCAAGGTCCTTCTTTTATTTAGTATTTTACCTATTGTCAGAGTTATTATTACCCTATTTTATTTAGTATCAGAGTGGTAAGAATAGCACAAAGTATGTGGAGACAAAGTATGAGTCCAGTCGCTCAGTAAGAAATGAGATTTTTGCATGTCAGACTCACTTTAAGCTTACCCATTTTACATACTGAACTGCAACTACACATGGTGATATAATATGTGCTGGAAATATATGCTGAACAACAAAAACAGAAACCTTACAACTCACACAGCTGACTATTTAATTAGACAACAGCTTCTTAGAGATGTCAACACTGACTCAAAGGCTGAGATGGAATGTCCACACCAGGCTCAAGAAACTAGGTATTTCCAGCAAAGGAAAAAGCTATGCAAAGATCTTTGGAGTTGAAATGAACTGGGCACATGTAGGAAAGAAATGCATATGAAAGTCACCCTAAAGCACAAGAGATCAGTATCACATGAGTTGCTACATAAAGTGAGCACCAGGCCATGCAGAATACCTCACACACAAGTGATATTAAGATATTACCTCTTTTGGGTGGATGTGGATGGGGTGGGAGTTTGGAGTAATAAAAGGCCACTTAATAGTTCTAATCAAAAGAAAACTATTCATCTCAAACTTCTAAAACAATGTCAAGTGCAGAGTTGAACACACTAGTTAGGAAAGCCACAGAAATGTTTGAGTTGGAGGCAAATATTCAGAAGTCATCTGAGCACAAGTAATACTGAACACTACAGAAACAATGAGGAAAGAACTCAGAGAGGCAGAAGAGTGTCTAGGACTCATTTACAGAAATACCAGTTGAGACAGTAAATGGAAAGGGACCGTGAAAGGAAAAAGAGACTACCATCAGGCAGAACAAACAGGAGGGAAGTTCACCTGTCCTAATGCATCAAGATGAGAAGGGAAAATGTCTATCTATCTCTGTGAGTGACAGGAAGGCCTTGCTTGGGTGGCCTTGGTAAGAACAGTTATAGCTGAAAGACAAAAGCAAGAGAGGCCGAATGGGGCTGAGGAACAAGTTAGTGGTTATAGAGGACTTTTGCAAGCACCACAGAACCAGACAGTAATTGGGTGAGGAGAGTCAGTGGCCCATACTGCTTTGGGATGGAGAAATACCAAAAGTTGATTTTAAGTCACTGAGAATGACACAGGAGAGAGAAGAAAAATAGTGAAAGCTGTGTTTTCTATAAGAAGCCTAGATCTTCTATACATAAGTTGTGTGAGAACAGACAAGCTACTGTATATCTCTGATCTCTTCTGTAAAATCAATCATCACACTGCAAAGTGATTTTAAGGTTTATAAATCAAGAATATAGAGTAACTACCACATAGTACACAATGAAAATGACCAAGACTAGTATAATTGTAAAATTCGAGTTCCAAAACGCCCAGAGGAAGCTCCACTCCCAGGGGCTCTAACATACCCAGGATCAGAGGTCAGGAGGACACAACATCTGTCCCAACACCAGGAGTAACTGGGAACAGCAGGAGCAGGCACACAGGAACTCCACCAGTCCAGTGGCTTGGGTTCCTTCCGGTCTCTCTGGGCTGCTGGCCTGAGCAGACCTTGGGCACAAACTCTACAGCCAGTCCCACAACACGCAGAGGAAGCTCCACTCCTAGGGGCTCTAACAAGCCCAGGATCACAGGATCACAGAGACAGCTTGACTCTGAGGAGTTCTGGCACAACCAGGATCACAGGAAGGACAGGCTCCAGTCAGATTTAGCAAAGGCAAGTAGCACTAGCACTAGAGATAAACAGATGATGCAGGGCAAGTGTAAGAATATAAGCAACACAAACCAAGGTTACTTGGCATCATCAGAACCCAATTCTCCTACCATAGCAAGACCTCGACACACCATCACACTGGAAAAGCAAGATTCAGATATAAAATCACTTATGATGATGAGGATACAGGACTTTAAGAAAGACATAAATAGCACCATCAAAGAAATACAGGAAAACACAGGTAAACAGCTAGAAGCCCTTCAAAAAATTCCTTAAAGAACTACAAGAAAACACAATCAAACAGGTGAAAGAAATGAGCAAAATCATCCAGAATCTAAAAATGGAAATAGAAACAATAAAGAAATCAGAAAGAGAAACAACCCTGGAGATACAAAACCTAGGAAAGAAATCAGGTGTCATAGATGCAAGCATCACCAACAGAATACAAGAGATAGAAGAGAGAATCTCAGGGGCAGAAGACACCATGGAAAACATTGACATAACAGTCAAAGAAAATGCAAAAACCAAAAAGCTCCTAACCCAGGTCATCCAGGAAATCCAGGACGCAATGAGAAGACCAAACCTAAGGATAATAGGTATAGAAGAGAGTGAAGACTCCCAAGGTAATGGGCCAGTAAATATCTTCAACAAAATTATAGAAGAAAACTTCCCTAACCTAAAGAAAGAGATGCCCATGAACATACAAGAAGCCTACAGAACTCCAAATAGACTGGACCAGAAAAGAAATTTCTCACATCACATAATAATAAAAACACCAAATGCATTAAACAAAGAAAGAATTTTAAAAGCAGTAAAGGAAAAAGGTCAAGTAACATATAAAGGCAGGCCTATCAGAATTACACCAGACT
>JADRCD010217863.1:0-32540 GCA_019843815.1 Montemys delectorum | reverse complement strand
CACAAGCCTAATTCCACCTCTTACAACAAAAACAACAGGAAGTAACAATTACTTTTTCTTAATATCTTAAAATGAAAATTAATATTACCAACATATCCTAATTGATTGAAATCCAAAAACACAAGGAATTAGAAATTTGTTGATTGTCATCCAATGGTCTCTCTAATTTGGTAATGGGAGAAATAGGTCCAATTTTGTACAATCCATATACACTTTCAGCTTGTTTGTTTGTGACATTGTCTTGCTATGTTCAACATAATGGACTTGAAATCTTGCTTCTCCTATCTCAGCCTCTTATTAGTAGTATTGTTTATTTCATGTTTTTACACTATACTATGGTTTTCAGAGCAGCTTACATATTTCAAAATTATATACTGAAAAGAAATGTAGACAATTTAATTAGGAGGGAGCTTGTAAGAGAACAACAAAGAGTGAGACTGAATGCTTTGCCTGACGTTTGTAACTCTTGTATCAAGTTTGAAGAAGAGGACTTTATAAGTTACTCTTTCTCTGAGATGAATGCTTTTCCAAATTATCACAGCCAATGAACCAGACTCTTACCCTCACCTAATGTCTATGCTACTGTCCAAGCAGAATCATTGTTCATTGAAACAGTTGGTGAAGAACTTTATGGATAGACCATTTTAATAGACACATCACTTCTTAAATGAATGTAACCTGTTCCCTGTGGGCTGAGAATAAAGTCACTCACTCAAGTGACCTTGACCATAGCAGGAAGTCTGTATCCAAAAATCGTGCCTACAATTCATTCCTTGGTGCAGCAGAAATGTCAACTCTCAGCTTAGCTAGGATGGAAGTAAAATCCTTTGGTGATGTGAGGGTCACTGAAGTACAGCCTTATTACAATGAAATCCAATGTCTAAAAATTGTTCTTATTTTGGGTTTGTACCACAGTAAGAGCCAAGATTTTAAGCTCTACTAAATACAAAACAAACAAAAAGACTTTATATATTTATGTTCATTTAAGAAAATACTAGTAGTGATGTATTATTTTGAAATATACAATTAATATGTTTGGACTTATTTAAAATTTATATTGAGAAAAACGTATGTATTTTCAGTATTGCTGTAGACAAGCATCTACATAAGACTGTTATATTGATTATTGTTTTATATCAAACAACTTTTATAATAATAATTTTTATTGTTATATTTTATAAATTTTAAAGAATATGACAAAAAAAGATATTGTATGTATTGAAGGGGAGTTCTGGGAAGAGTTGGGGTACAAAGGGGAAACAAGAATGTGATTTAATTCTGTTTACTTAAAATCGTAACTTTTCTCATTTTAATGCAATAAAATTTAAAAAATAAATAAATAAAATGCATGACCTGAACTGTCACTCTTACTCACTGTAGCTTACTAATAATTACTGCCAAATTATCCTGTCCATGAATTTGTGGACTGCCGAGGAGCAGCCAACCTTTATCAAATTCTATCTCCTATTCTGATGGTCTGTGAACTTTAAAGTTTTCATATATATATATCTTGAATTTGCCAGAGTCTCAAGGTTTTTATCATCCCTGCTCAGAAAACCAAGTGTTAAGAACGGCACACTCCCAAGAGTTCTGGACAGGAGCAATAAGTTTGCCGACTGCTAGGAAGAGTGTATCCCTTATCGGCTCAAGAAAACCACCAGACATTTCTAAGAAAAAAAAAAAAACCAAAGATCTGCCCTGACCTTGTCTACCTAGGCTGACAAATTAAATTATCAATAGCCACAGACTCTAAACATACCAAAACTAGAGGAACTATAGAGAACCTAGTTCCCAGGACAGACGTCATTAGCCTCCCTCCTGGACATCACAAGTCAAGGGGAATACCCCAAGGGCACCTGCATCGCTCATTCGGCCACCCGACAACCTGTCAGCAGGGCCAGTTGCCATGCTACTCACTAATGCTGTGGAACTGATTGTGAGCCACAGATGAATCCACCATTTACACTAAACTAAAGGACTAAAGTCCAGCAGTATAAATGAAGCAGAAACAGAAATACAGGAAGATCTACACTAATGCACTAACCAAGACAACACTGTACATATGTAGGAGCCATTTCTTCAGTTTCCTAAATTTTCTACTTTTCTACAGTAACTATACATTGTTTTCAAAATAAAATACTTTATGCTGTGTTAGCTAATGGCAACAGTATGGGAAAGGAAAAAAATGTAGAATTAAAGGTAGCAGCAAAATGAGGGGCTTAAAAAGTTTCCTCCATACAGTAAAAGCAGAACCTTGAGCACAGCACATATGTAAACCTAGCTGGGCATGGTGACATCAAGCATGGTGACAATGTAAATAGCTTATATTTTAGCATAAGAAAAGAACACTGTACAGTGCCCAGCAGATAGCAGATACCAGCTCAAGTGCCAAGTAATAACTGAGCCTCTTTGCATTTGTAGCTGCATCCAAAAACCACAAAATGGTGTCATTTCATTTTGTACACCTGTCATTGGTGAGTATAGTATAGAGGCATGCCTCTCACATCTTCTGAGAAAGTGCTTTCTTCATTAACAGTGAGCCCTTCTTGAAACAATGCAAGAACTCAATGGTTACTTTACTCCTTGTGCCCCCCCCCCCCCAGAGTTTCAAGATAGTAGTGGGTAGAAAGAAATCTGGACAGGAATGAGTTCCTTCCCCAGCACTGTGACTGTGGTTATGATGGATCTTGACCTCTCTCCTATAAAATGGGATGTCCTAGGCAGATGCTGTACTCTCGGACCCTGTAGGCACATTCTTAGAGCCTCCTGTGCCCAGTCTCTCATGGTACATGGCAGCCTCCCCAGCATGCTCCATCTGCTCTGGCTGAACATCTCCAGGCTCACTCAGGGTTTTCTCCTCTGCTTTGCTCTGTGGTGCATATGGGGTGTTAGGCTCACTTTTCTCCATACCTACTTCTTACTGGTCTGGCAGACTCAACACAAGTCTCACCCACCACAACAAGTTCTCTCTGAGCATGTTAGTTTTCTGTTACCACCCCATCCTTTCAAACAGTGTTTAAAATGCCTTTACAGAATGTCTTGAATTAAACTGGGAAATACATAGACGAAAGAGCTTCAAATCTGAGACAATTTCTATATTCTGCATCTACCTCAACACAATGGGGTCTGTCCTGAATAAGCATTTGCTTATACAACAGATGATAATCTGGCCACTGCTCAAAGAGTAAGGGAAGAAGTAACCAGCCAGGGAAGCACTTGACTAGAATCAGTTAGGCACTCAGAGCTAATTTTTCTTCCTTTCTCCCACCCCCTGATTTCTCTATTTTTGGTGACTACTCTTTCTCTACAAGGTGGTCTAGTGGGAGATGAAACTTACAACAGGCTATAAGCCTAACAGGACTTTAGGTGACTCATAATCCCTCCACACTCAGACAATTTCAAATGAAGAACACTGTTCTTGCTCTTCTCTCTTACAGCCAGATGATAAAATGAGGTAATACATGAGAAAGGCTCTCTTCTGCAGAGCTACTAGCATTATTATTTTTGATAAGTCCTAGTTTCAGAAAGAACAACCTTAAAACAGCACAAGAGATGGCAAGACATCAGTGCTGACAGGAGATTTGATGATGACCATGCAAGTCCCACTCTTGGTACAGAATAGAGTGTCAGAAGGTTGCGTGGCTGTTCTCCAAGGTAGAAAGACTCAGAAGCAGAGGTCAGGAAGGGTCATTACCCAGGCACTGCTCATCTCATTGCCCATGCAGCTCTATCTGCTAAGTCAATCAGTTCCATAGACCTGAGAACACTTGTGGGCTTCAGAATTTGGGTTCATTTATTTGACACTGCTAACAACTAATTTTTAAAAATCCTGACATTAAAAACCTCTGTATTTCTCATATATGAGTCTAATTTGATGATCTCTTCTATATTGAAGTATGTCTACCTAAGAGGTACAAAAGAAGAGAAAATACAGTGTGCCAAACAAAGTGGGATCTTCTTTATTTTGCTTGTTTGAGACATCTATCTGTAGAAGTTAATTTAAGGAATATAATACAATGTGAAGACAAACTATTGCATACTGAATATCAAAATATATCCCTAAATAATGTTGCAAAAGAAAAAAATAAAGAGCATCACTGGTATAAGTGATTTGCACTGATGTATTTTACAAGACAAGTAGTTTTCTAATAACAATAAAGAAATCTCTAATATTACAGGTAACAAAAAAGAGACAGAGAGACAGAGAGGGAGAGGATATTTCAGAATTATCCCTGAAGGGGTGCTACCTTTAATTCTACTTCAGAACAAAATCACCCAGATGATCAGGTAGTCAGGGTGGTGTGTGCAGAGTAAATGAGAAGTATGTATTTGTATGTACACATGTACATACTGCATTATGGTGGGAAGTATCTTCTAATATTAGTTTACAAAGTTAGTTAGTTACAAAGTCAATTAAAGACCACTTATCCATTAAGATCACCATTCTAACAAGCAGTCCTATCAAAATGTCTTCTTATATATTTTGTTAAATGTCTAGCCATATTTAGCTTTATTAATTTGTATAACTGTGGCTTTTCATAATTTATAGTACAGTTCTTAGGTGGCTAGAAATTTTATACATTGCTGATTCACACATATAAATACAAAATTTGTATTGCTCTTTTTTTATAGAAGCAATAGGATATGGAGGAGAAAAGAGACTCTCATTACAAAGACAGACTCTCTTAAAATCAAGGCTATTCTGTTCTGAGCAGGGACCTGCTACTAAAACATCCTGGTGCTCAGTTTTAAAAGCTCTGAGTCTGAAAGCACTGCAATGGCTGATTGGCTTAAAAATAACACGTGAGAAGCAGGGAGCACAGTGATACTAAGTGGATGGCAGCATTCCAGAGCTGCTTTTAGGACTCAAAACTCCTATGGCTACTAAGTCTCATACCACACCACACCACTCTTAGGCTTCATTTATGCCAAATGAACCAGGTATTACAACATATAGAAATGAACTCAGTAGCACACTATCCACATGCTCTCTAAATCACTCAAATCCTTTAGATCATGCCTTATTTGTGGAAGCTAAACATACACAATAGAATCTTCCTAAAGAAGGCTTACACTTTATACAGCTTTCTTGGAATATGTTATAAAATTTATTAGTCATAATTTACATATTTTCTACAAGCTCAATATCTCTAAAAGTGGAATTAAGGGAAAAAACATAATATACATACAATCTCAGCTCAATTTCCCAAGAAAACCAAAAAGAGACAAAAAGTAAGTAGACAAATGAATGATCACAAAAATAATGCTTCACTGGAATGAAGACCACAGCAAACAATTCTTGAAAATAAAATAAAGATCATCACCTTGCCAATTTGCTAACATTAAAAGGTTACAATTAAAGTTAAATGAAGTTTTTGAAAAAACTTGTTGCCACTGTGCAGTGGATTACTTACAAACAAAACAAAACAAGCCTCATTGCATTTCAGTTATCCCAGAGTTCTTATACTTGTACCTTTCCACATAGATCACTTCTTGTGCTATGAATACTAAGGACTGCTTAGGAGTTTGTGTATGTTTTAGTATTCATGCCTATAGAAAATGCCAACTCCCCAGAGACACTATCTTCAGCCACTTAAACCAAGTGTAAAACACTACCTAGCAACCAATCTTTTAAGTAGTAAAATGTTTCTAAACAAGATAGGTCCACATCTATTTAAATTTAGAGTTGAAACCAAGGGTTATCAAACCATAAAGCCAGATACTCATATGTTATTTGTTTAAGCCAAATATATTAATATTTAAATGCAACTTCAACAGTACTGAATTAAATACCAACCATTCTTAATCATAGTTTACGTCTGATAACCAAAATCAAAAATTTAGTGCCACACAAAATACATCTCACAAACTGTGCAACACATAGCTCTAAGCTTTAAACTTTTTGATAGTGTCAATAAAATTCCCAGGAAAGGAGAATACTGCAACTCTCCTTGGAGCAGAGGTGCATTAAATCATGGTTAAACAGACAGCATGTTAAGAATGGCATGGCTTTTATTTTCTATCAAAGGTTTATTACAACTCCTTTTTTTCTTTTTTTTTTTTTTTTTGACTAATAAAATTTGAAAATCTGACACTACCTGTCCACATAGAAGGGAAAACAAAACTTGGTCAAAGTCTGTAGAACTTCCTGTGGAAAGAAAGAGAGATAATTTAAACATCTATTGGGACCAATAACTCTAACATTAATCACAGAACACCATCTAGCAACTTTACCCTAAAGAAAGAGAAGACAGATGAAGAAATATGCGCTTTATCAATTACACGGGAGGAGTACGAGGCAGTCAATCATGAGAAATAATAAACATGATCAAACTTCATTAAAAATGAAAAATTAATCAAGAATCACACATGGGCAAGCAGCAGGAGCCATGCAGGAAAGCTCCAAAGGGAGGGAGGTGCTTGGGTTGCCGCGTGTTAACACCCCTCCAGGGACCATCTCCAGCCTGACCATATGGATCAGAGTGAATAACACTGAGCCACATGGGTTTGGCCTGGCAGGGCCGCTGTTGCTGGCACTGTTTTTGCCTGTTACCTAGGAACAGAGGGGGCCAGGATTAGACAAGGCTTCCCAGCATCAATAGGCCAAATTATAGCAGAGTGGAAAGCCAACTTGGAGATAATTGTTCCTGGAAATTCTTAACTTCATTTTTAGAGTTTAAAACTTCATTTGGTTGCTTTATCAAGAAGTTGTCATATAGTAATTTTGGAAATCAAACTGACCATTGTTTTTAGTTAAACATCATTATCTTAATTAGACATATTTACCTGTTTTAAACCCATGAAAATGTTTTTACAGATGCTGAGGCACATCAAGGCAAACACACCATTCAGGAGAAGACACAAGAAGCAGCAGCATCTCAAAAGTGTATTTATGAAAGACAGCGTTCTTACATGAAGACAAGAGCATTGGGGCGTGCGACACAATATGGGTGGGGGCTTTCCCTAACACACACATTTTACACGCACATACACGAGCACAGCTAGCCACATATACAAGTAACTAACTATCACCTCCTTCATAGAGTTTTCTGTATCTTGATTTAGTTTGACCACAGGTTTCAACAACCTACAGCTGGTGCTTAACATAAGGTCACTGACCAGTGTTATAAAAGCTATAAATTTTTAAAAACTATTTCTTTCATGAATTTGATTTCGTTTTTAACTATTTAAAATCCCAACCTCAAGACAAAATGAAGAACACTTTTTTGGGGGGGAGGGGGTCATTGGGAAACTGGTTCAAATTAAAACAATCCTGCCTGTTGCAAATACTAATCCAAGTGATAAATTAAAGATCAGTTTAGAAATGTAGCACTTTTCAAACCAATAATAATGAATTATCAATGCTAACTGAATTGATGCTTCTTGCTTCATTTATTTTTAAAACCAGTTATATCATTCAAGAAATAAACCACATCAATCTAATAATCCACTCAGTGAAGCAGAAATCACATTGACTTGCTCTGCCAGTGTGTGTTCTGCCAACACAATTCAACTGTGCATATCCTAGTTTTAATATCATCTTGGATTGGGTCTACATACATCACAGCACTGTTACGGCATGCCATAAAACAGTAATGACTGAAAAAGTAGCTAAGAATATAAGCATATTTTGAGAGGAATTACCTACCAACTGGACATTCTTGGAAGCATTCAGCAGTCTATCTATTGTGGTTTTAAACCAGTAATGTGTAGCTAAAATAGAGCATTATATAGGGATCAGCTTCTCTGTACATATTATTATCAGTCAGATGCTGGAAAAGAGACTGTATAAAACACTCATTTTAATGGAATTATAAAAATATATTTTCCACATACAAGACTCCCATGACACCATGATAAAACCAAAAGGCAACTCAATACACTTAATTCACTCAATACAACTTAATACACGTTCTTTAAAAATACCATGTGCTCATTCATTGCCAACATCAGCAGCTACAAAGACAGCCATCTTTCACTCCTCAAAAGTTTCGGGTATAGAAAGCACTTCTCTACTCTATGCTGGAGTTGTGCTGGCAAAAGGCCTCAAAAGATTTTTGAAAGAAAGGACCCCCATGGCTACAAGAAAGCATTGTGCTCTACAGCAGAGTCAAAGGAATCGAATATGCCCAACTTATTACTCACTACAATATAGAAACTACTTGCCACTTTCTTATGTCAAAAGTAATGACCAATCATGAACTTAGCTGTCAAATAATATTAGAACAAATATGGAAATGACCAGTATAGGCTGAGTATAATCCACCTCCCACAAACTCTTTTTATACAACAAAGTAGTAGGGTAGGAGAGATGAGGAAAGAGGGGCTGTAGGAAAATGCAGGCTTGTGTTTGCATATTACCCTATGTTTCTTCATGTTTGTGATGCCACAAGAGCTTGATATTTCAATTTAAGTCAAACAACATGGCAGTGTGCTGTCAGAGGGGCAAAATGAGCATCTATCTGGTAATAGACATAATCACATGATTACAATCAGAATTAAAATATCTACTTCTGGTTTTGGGGAAAGAAAGACAAGAGAGGTAAACAATGTTCTTTGTAAAAATAAAAGCTGCCAAAATAAACCCATTTTCTGCATACTGATGCTTGTATTATATATAAATATTCAGTTACCTTATCCTCTTTGTCCAAAGAAAAACACAATTATTCAGATATGGAAAGACCACTCTCCAAGGGAGGGGGGAATAAAACCCTGATTTGAATATTTTTTGAGCTTTCTAGTTACTGCAGAGTATCCCAGAATCTTTCAACACTAATTTTACCAGGGAAACAATCACTGACCAGTTACCATCTCCCCTTTCTCTCAACAACTGTATCTGGCTAGGGAACTTGGTTTGTAGATGTCAATTTTGCTGTTTTTCTCCCCCACACAAGCTCTTTCAGCCAGCCAGCCTCAGCTTAGCCTCCACTCCTGTAACATAAAGGGGATCTCAGAAATGCAGGGCAGCTGATGAAATGTAAACGACCTCATTGCAAAGGCGGGGGTGGGGAGGACTGTGTGCCAGTTCTCTAGATCAATTCCCAAGTTTATATTTTCACAAATCTTTTTATATACAGTTTGATTTTTTAGTATTTTAATGAGCAATAAATAAATAAATAAATAAATAAATAAAAGTGAATCTATAGTAGCCAGTCACCACAGTTAAAGTGCAGGGCATGAACTAGATCCCAGGAGGGAACCAGTACACCATGTCACCACTGGCTTTAGGACATTCGCCACCTGGTTCCATGTCCCCAGGTTCCAACTCTTTTCATAATCAAAACACTGCTGACATTATAAACCCCAGATGGGTTTTCTAAAATCCCTCCCAATCAATATATCCAACACATAACTTATTGGAGACAACACTGAGCTCATTGATTAAGGTGAGTTTGGTAGCAAAGTTTTCAAAATAAATGAGACAAGAAAATAGCAGTCAACCTCTTTGTGTCACCAGACAATTTATGAAATAGGCAATTTCCAAAATGCTTTTCTTTCTAACGTAATATGATTCTTCATGTGGGAAGAAACAGGAGCAGGGAGGGGAGCAGTCACACAACCCTTTCAGTTATGCATATATTAAACAGCCAGCTGTATAAGAGCAGGAAAGCAACATCCACCAAGCTCTGTCCACCAGGAGACCAAGCCAACACAGCCAAGGCAGGATCAAACAATGGAAATCAGAAATGAGCTCTGGGCTAATTTGGTCCACTCTGGGTTCATCTTACCTAATGGAAAGTCTCATCTCAGGTCAGAAAGCCCATCAAGAGAATGTTCCTCACTGTGGAGAAAGAGGGGTAGGTTCCAATACTGAGACATTCTCTTAAGAACTAAGTCAAGTTTTATATTTATAATATCTATCATAGAGTCCTATGTGAGAGTAAAGCTTTGAAGACTAAATTCAATGACTTTATCTGAGATTGTTAATTATGAGAAAGTTTGACTGTGTCTCTCTAAATGTGGGCTTTGAAGGGATGTAGGCAATCCTGTAACAGACAACCTTTCCTAAGCCAAATACTTTGTTTTTATATTCAATAGAACCTATAAACAAAAATAACTTCTATTTAGCAGATGAACACAGCAGTCAGACACAGACATACATACCCCACAAGTAAGTATCCTCTGAAGAACAAATGTGCCAGCTGACCTTACAGTGTCTCCTGGAAGTAAGGAACACTGAAATGAGGCACAGCCACCATAATTAGAGGAGGAAGGGGGAAAGATGTGCAAGAATACATCTAAGAAGTACTGAGAATAAATGAATGTATTTTAAAATATGTAAAACTACAATTAGCCTTTCAGTGCACCCTAAAAGCTTACAGAGCAGCTGATAATTTACCTCGGGGGAGAGAGGATAAAAAGGAGAGCAGCCAGTGGGAGAATATTTCCTCAGTTTTTTATATTTAATTTATTTGTTAATTTCAAAATCATAGGTACGTGAGGAAAAGAGAAGCTCAAATTCCTACCATGCTGTGTTCAGAATGGTTTTAGAAGTGTGACGAAAAACTGATCTTCCCACTCACTCCTCCAAGGGAGAGCAGCGTCTCTGATGGGACAGGAAACCACTGACTGATCTTAAAACCCAAGCTGAAAGTTACAGAGCACACACAATCCAAACATACAAAAAGCTAACAGAATTTGTACTTTAGGCAATTTCCAGTTAAAGCCAGGGACTCCAGGGAAAAGTTTTTAATGTTTATGATTGAGAACAGAAAAGCAGAAGCTCCTGGAAACTTGATTAGCAGCAAGTTCAAGGATGTTAGTCAGAAGTTTCCTAACTGTAAAATCAGTAAATACAATTTTATTTTTCAATATAAGAATCAAATTAAATTCAAGATCTATATCATAATTAAAATCACTTATTTTTCCTCTCCCAGTGAGAAAAAGAGACTTTGAATAAGGGGTTTTACAGAATGGGCCTTTCAACACTGAACATAAAAGCCAGGTCAGTTTTTAAACAATACTGCTCAAATGTACTATGCTAATTTTCTCTTTTAGGAATATTCAATATTTACTCTGAGCTTACTTTTTATAAATTTTAATTTTTAGTAATGCATATAATTTTGAATTATACCTAACATTTAGAGTCAATGTGGTAATACAAACATAACATTAGAATCAAGTAAATTCATCATAATCTAAAAGTGTATCATACAATTTCTTTCATAGAATCTTATTTTAAAACTCATGCTGGGACCAAACCCAGGGTCTTGGGCATTTCAAGTGAGTAGTCTAGCAGAGAATGGCCTTCCCAATATTCTCAACATATATTAACTTTTTATATACATTATCAAAGACTTTTAAAAATCCATGTTTGCACAGCAATATATGACCTCAAGTCTAAAGTAAAAATCTAGGTTTTTTTTTTTCAAATTTAGCTTATCATCTTGTGTTCTTTCCTTTCATCCAAATAATTCCCTACAGACAAGTCATTCTCTGGTCACAATATTAAAAAGCATCCTGTATTCCAAAAGTTCATCTAATGAACTTTAAGCTACACAGTAAAGAGTTAAAAACTGGAGAGGCCTGTGTCAAATGCCAATACAATTTTTAAGGTTGGTGTCAAATAGTTCCAAACTGAACAAATGATTTGGTTACCATTTCATACAATTAACATTTTGTGACATCAGTGGTACAGTAGATTTCACTTTACCCCTCTAAATTGTTTTAGCTTGATCATTCCCTTAGTCATTTATATTCCCATTATCTGAGCAACTGTGTTACCAACAATTCTAAAAGGAAAGGAAAAAGGCCTCAAGTCAGCAAATACCAAAGCAACAGGGTCGCTGCAGGAAAACCACAAACACAATTTGCCTCAAGAAGTCATCTGCCCTCAGGAAAATACTACTAAGAGAAAGAAAGAAAGAGAGAGAGAGAGAAAGGAAAGAAGGAAGAAAGGAAGGAAAGAAGGAAAGAAAACAAGAAAAGGAAAAAAGAGCACTGATAAAAATACTATTTTGTAAGCATATTAAAAGCTGTCAGCTTTTAAATATTTTAAATGCACACAAAAATGTGCACAGATGGGCATCTTTTCTGCTCACATTAGTCTAGAAAAAAAAATCTTTCATTATCAAGCTCAAAGTCCTTGAATTTTTTAAACTTAATTGTGCCTCTATTTCTTAGAATTCACACCCCAAGGCCAAAGCTTTCCTGCCACCAGTCCTTCAAATCTGACTTGGACATTACACGGGAGGAGGCTCCAAGCCTCCCTGAGGTCTCACTCCTTTTACAACACACGAAAAAGCAGTCGATAATGGGCCCATGCTGAATTCACTGCTCCCCACGTCTCCTCTTGGGACACAAGCCTAGCAGATGTGATAAAAACTGTGTCAGAGAAGTGGCTCTAGTTTGTGCCTTAATGACAACTTAAACCTCTAAACCAATACAACCAAAAGATGAACATAGCTGCCTGTTACCTCTCTCTGCTGCCAATCTTCCAATACCTTGGAACTAAATTAGCGCCTCTCCCCACAACTTCCCCTGCTGCCCCTCAAAATCTATTCTAATTTTAAAAGATAAATGAGTTCAGAAAATACACTGGTGGCACAAGTGTCTGGGTGCTGTGTGTGTGGATGTCCTATAATTAAGCACTGACACATATTTCATAGAGTTTGTATTTTCTCAAGGTATGATTGAGCATTCAGATGTCATAAAAGACTGCCTACTAAACTCCCTCTGATCACCCACCCCAGTACCCATATTCACGTATACCGCTGGGAGAGTTACAGGCGCCAAAAAAATGCTTAAAGGTCTAAAGATTATTTTTAAACATGTTCAAACATAGGAGAGGTGATATTCTGAGTTAATGAAACATTCTAATTATTAAAATTTACACAGGACAATTTCTTAAACCATGGGGGGTTATACTTTTCTTTTAACTCATAAGAACTCTTTGTCTTATCTAATGATAGGGTACCATAAAAATCTATTTAAATGTGTACCACTGATAACATTTTCTAAATTCTATAATTCAGCCTTCAGATGATGGGTCTTTTTACCCAGTATCTTGAAAGCCTATTCAGCCACAATTGCATACCCACTTAATCAGCAATCATTGTTCTGGGATGTGGGACTTTGTTGTCAAGACAAGCACCAAAACCTTTAAAAAAAAATTTTTTTTTTCAGAACTGGCATAAGAAAAAAGTGATCTTTGTCAGACAAGGACAAATTTATGCAAATCTTTTATAAACATTCACAAACATTTATTTAGCTTTTGAAATGTTGGCCTCATTTGAGAGCATGAAAATGAGGGGGAAGTAGGAAAACGCAAAGGACAGCTTAGAAGCTGGCACGCTACATAAATATTCAGAAGGAAGATTATAGGATTCATGTTAGGCTGTCTTAGGCTTCTCCAAAGTCCACATAGAATAGCAAAGAACAAAACTAACGAGAAGTGCAGCAGATGTTAGACAATGCATCGGCCTCTTTTCCTCTCTCACTTGGCTATACTTGGACGCTTTTATATTTCCTTTCAATATGGTTAGGTCATTCAAGGATTCTCCTATAGACTCTGTATTGTGGCTACAGATCTATAAGCTGGGGGTCTGTCAGCCTTCCAAAAGTTTCCAATGAAAAGGCATTATGCAAATTCTACCTCTCTTACCCTCTTTCAGGGGGAAAAAAGCCTCCAGTATGCAGTCATCAGAGTATTGGAAGCCCCAGCCTTCATTTCTGTATGGCTGTGTTTGCCTCAGGGCCACGCTGCTTGTTTTGACAGTGGATCCCCCTAGATAGTTGGGATTAGTCGAGCTTGTTTGGATAAACTTGAAATCAAGGCCTTCTCTAGGTAGACAGCTAGATGTAGCTACCGAGTTTCCAGCTGCCTCCTCCTTTCATCCCCAAACAACTGCAGATTCACAGTAGCTATCACAGCCACAGGCTATGTCACATACATAAGTACAAAATTAAAGGCTGCTAAAAGAAGCCTTTGTAAGTCTTAGTGTTAAAATAAGGAATCTGTACTGCTTGGTTTATACAAATTATTCTAGCACTACCAGTATGGAACTGAACCTATCAGTTAACAAGGCATGTTAATCAAGGCTCCTAGCTTCTTCTGATGGACAGGATCATGGTTTAGTAATTCACCTAACCTCCACTTATTAGCTCTTGCATGAGGATAATAGCTGGAAATGTTGAAAAGGAAATAGCAGCCTTTATTTATCCAGTGCCAGAGAATGTTAGATAGATACCATCAACAAACACTGCAAGCAGAAAATGGAAATCAAAGTGTAAATATTAGACCTGCTTTAGAAAGAGTATTATTTAGGAACTGATTAAACAGAGTTCTACTGCACAGCCATCTCTATTTCGTAACTAATATTTCTCACATCCATAACATAATTACAGTAAAAGGAGGACAGAAGGGGGAGTCAGGACTGAGGAAACTTACAGTCAGAACACACTGATGGCATTCTGTTACTGAGACAGAAGGCAGGTGATATGAATGAAACACTAGCAAAATAAGAAAACTATGTAAGAGGTTTCCTAAAATCTAGCATTCAATATTTTGCTTTTTTACTCTTTACTCTTTAGAAGGATAGCAAAATATAAGAAAATAATTCAACCTCATATATATGTTTTATTTTACTTCAGTTTCAACACACATGAACTAGCAATTACTGTGGCTGCCTGAGATAAAGTAAGGACAGCAACCGGACCAGCCTAGGTTTGCACATTTTCTAGAATTCTTCTGTGACCCATGTTTGTAAGTCCTTTTCCTCTCTTATGTAATGTTAGTCACACAAGGCAGCTTTCAATCAAATCGTTCAATCATCATCATGTATTCTCAGCTTAAGTCACTATTTCAAAGAGAAGGCCTAAAGTACTGAAGCTATTCTGAAGTGCATTGTCATAGGCTTCATTTCTTGGACAACTTAAACCTAAAGATCTGTTTAAGAACATGCCCCTTTTGCTCCAAAGAGCCTGCAGTAAATATTTGAGAACTTGGGATCACTTACCTTTTCTATCACACAGTCTACTTTTAAAACCACTAAAAACGGTCAAAAGGAAACAATACCATAATTTGAAAATGACATAAAAAAAGCAACAACACATTCCCACAGCCAAGCACGGCAGCAAACACTTGCAACCCTAGTACTCAAGAAGCTGAGGCACAAGGATCATGAACTTGAAAAAAAAAAAAAAAAAAACTGAGCTACACAGTGAGACACTGTCTCAAAACACCAACTCCACCACCCACTCCAACACACACATTAAAAAACAAAAACTATTACTAAAACCACTAGTGCCAGTTTCTAGTCAGAATCTGACTTGCTGACTACAGTGAGCAAACCTGAGTAAAATGCCAGCCATACAAAATGAAGAGGAGAATGAGGAGGAAGAGAAGAAAAAAGGACAAGAAGAGGAGGAAGGTGAAAAGAGAGAAAGAGAGAAAGAGGGGGCGGGGAGGATGAGATCTAATATTACAAAGACTCAGCAGTATCCCAAACTCCAGGAACCCCTAAAACAGTGATTCTTAACCTGTGGGTCATGACCTCTTTGGGGATCAAATGACCCTTTCATAGGGGTCACATATGAGATATCCTGCATATCAAATATACATTATGATTCAAACAGTAGCAAAATTATAGTTATGAAATAGCATTGAATTAATTTTATAGTGAACAGTTACCACAACATGAGAATTGTATTAAAGGATTGCAGCATTAGAAAAGTTGAGAAGCATTTTCCTAGAAGGTAAAAGGACATTGCTAACTATACTGGTTCCATGGTGAACCAGCAATCACATGTGACTGTTTCTAAACAGCCAAATGTCTACTAAAGGCCTTTTAACAGAAAACTTCTTAAAATATACAACAAAACTGTAAGATTCTTTCCTAACACCTAGCATTCACAACTGTTTTGTGGCTAAACCTATCACAAAAGCATTTCCTCCTTTCGTTCACAATCCCCAAGTAAGGTCCATGGCTTTTCTAAGCAAACAATTCCATGGTCTTTGAATTTGTCACCATCTTTCCACTTGAGATTCATTCTGTTTGTAATTATTTCTGAAGCAGCATTGAGGGGGCAGCTTTCCTATGGCCCCACTCACTACTCTGTTTTATTTCATTACTTGTCCAACGTTCTGTTAGATGAAGAAAGTGGAGAGCCTTCTTCCTGGACCCTCCTCAAACCGCTTTCCATTTAACCCATTTTCTGGGACTTTCACTTTCTTCCCTCTTTGCAGCCTCCTCTACCTACACTGTAGTTTCCACAGGCAGATTAGCCATCTTGGTCCTCTGTTCTGGACAGCCTTCCCAGTTCTAGGCCCAAGTTCAACATGTCAAAGATCCAGACTCATCAGCTATATAGCTCTGACCCATTCCATCTGAACAAGAAAGGCTCTCAGAGTACCACTGATTCTTTCTGGGAGTAGATGATCCATTTGTGTGAGATTTAAACACTCACCATGGTTATTGGATTTCAAGATAACTTGTGAAGAAACACTTTGAGGTCCCTGAAACCTTTAAAAGTGATTGAAAATATGGCAGAGAGTAAAGCAGCCCCTAAAATCAGATCTACTTTAAGACCATCTTAGAAAGAAATGACAATATTTTCCTAAGTGTGTCATTTAAGCATGTTGCTGAACAGGTTATTTAGTAGTAAACAATGTGCTACAAGCCAGGAATGAGAAAAAGACAGTAGGTATAGTGTGAACCTTGTCTACATGGAGTATAAGATCTAACTGAAGAGACAGAGGCTAGTGAAATAAATGCATGAATGGATCATTCAAACTGCACAGGAACTGTGAGAGAAAAGAACAGAAAGCTTTAAACAAAATAGTGGAATTTAGATATATTCTGATTTTAATATCTGAATTTAGACATAAGAGTCATGAATAACTTCTCAGAAAGTGACAGAGTAGGGGAAGCTCAAGGAGTGAGCAGAAATTCACAAGGCACGAATGGGGAAGAGATAGAAAGAGGGAGGCAATAGCAGCAGCAGGAGCAAAGGCTACTGAGCAAGAGACTCCAGGACATGAGCTTTAAGGAAGCCTGGCAAGAAGATGGAATGTCAGGTAAAAACAGATGGGTTGGCAGAGGTCACGGCAGGAGGGACCCTATGCCCTGGAAGAGAGTGTTGACCTTGTGCTCATGCACTAGGACTCACTGGTGGGTGTAGGGCCTTTTGCATCCCACCTGCACATGATTTTCCAACTCAGATCCACTCTCAGCCCATACAAGGCTCTAGGCACTCAAGACTATTCTCCATGAGTTCTTCCTGTCTCTTGAGTTCCTATAAGAATCAGTGAAAATTAGCTGCAAAGCCAGAGACTTGAATTTACTAGAAAATCAAGTGGTAAAAGTTAAGATTTATGTATGACATCAAAAATGAAAGGAATGGAGAAGACTATTCAAGCCAATGTGTATTAGTAGTTTTTATTGTTTATTATTCATATCTAAGTATGTGGGTTATATAGATAATTTCAAAGACTATATTGGTATTAAGTATAAATTTTATCTGAGTATGAAACAAACATATCTAAACTTTGGATTTTTTTTTCTCATATGCCAGTGGTCATCTGTTTTTGGGGTGTGTGTGTAAGTGGCTACTAAAAAGAAACTGAGACTCAGATCTTACAATAAAGTTCTACCTATGCTCAGTGAGTCCATTACTAATCTTATAAAAAAGTTATCCTCTTGTACATGAATTCTACCTTGAACATGAATGAAATTAGCTTTATATACACTGGTGGAGGAATAGAAGACACTATGCATCTCATACCTTTTTTGGTTAGCATTCTGTCTCCCCAGTTTCAAATACATAGCTGCAGCTTGCAGGAGCAGTCCATTATGCTGACTGAAGCTAAAGCCTGTCACCTACTTTATTTTCTAGTTGCAAGTATAGAATTAAAGATTTATGCTAAAGGATCTTAGAAAGGAGCAAACTTACTCCTCTATCATACCTGTGTTTCCCTGTAATATGTAGCCTAGGACATTTACAAGTATTAGGTTAGATGCTATGGTATACCAAAGCATTAAAAGAAAGAGAGAATAGCTTGTCTGGAAGACAAAGAAAGAGTGCCTATTTTACCTAGCTGAATTGAGACGAGAAACTGAAAAAGATTGTTGGGAGACTTAGTCTTCAATCATCTAATGTCAGGCTCATCATCTAAATTATTTCTTTGCATTCTAGGACTTAACAACTTCAGATATCATCACCTTCGTATGGAGCATCAAAACCTTCTCTATGTTTTACTTCCCTTGTGTTACAAATGGAGATTTCATAAATTTTATAATTTGTCCTATCTTGCCTAAATTCTAAGCTCACAGGTCACAGCGTGAACACTATTTATGTTTAATATTATGAATAAAAAAATTTTATCTTAACATCCATGCACAGCACAAGACCCAGTCCAAGAGCCATGGATGTAAAACAGGCAAGCATCCTAGCTTCCTGTCTAGAAGAAGAAGTTACATGGGCAAGTGTTAAGTGTCTTGGGTTTCCTGATAGAAATACAAGCAGGGCAGGGAATAGAGAAATGTCTTAGCAATTAAGAGCATTGGCTATCTTTCAATTCCAAGAACCCACATGGTAGCTCACAACCTTCTGTAACTCCAGTTTCAGGAAGTCTAATACTTTTTATGGCCTTTGTGGGCACCAGGCACATGGGACACAGGTATATATGTGGGTAAAGAATCCATAAACATAAAATAATTTTATTTAAGTAAAAGAAATATGGTCATGGAAAAAGGAAAGTAGTCTAGAGATACAAAAGAGGTGACTTGTAAACCACTACCTTTAAAAATGAGTCAGTATTTGCCACGTAGGTGAGCTGTGTAAGAAGATTTTATGGATAAAAGCAATGTGAAACATTAGGTCTCATGTTTGCCAAGTTGATAGGAAATAAATAATCCTCGATAAATATAATTTCTTCAAAGACAACATTTGTGTATGATTTCTAGCCCCACATACACACACAAAAGAGATAATCTCAATATTTTTATAAATTCCTTTCATTTCCACTCACCAAGCCCTGCCCCATGCCCACAGTTTGGACTTCTTATTATGTCACATTTGAAATCTGAAACTGACTGAAGTTAGTTAGAAATTATAATGGCCAGAGGAATGTTTACCATACTACATATAATTATTTCAAAATGAAAGGTACCCTAGTAATACAAGGCCCATACACAACCAAAAAAGGCTCATTTACAAGGACGGTGGGACCTATTAATAAATTTCTGAGGTTTTCAGCACCAGAGCCTTGACATATAGATTTTACAACTGCAATAAAAAGTTTAAAGTACTTGAAACCCCTTTGTCACCATTTTAAAAGCTTTTATATTTTGAGTACATCTCAGTACATAAATATGCAAGGATGGTTCCCCATTCTTTCTTTCCTTGGCAAATAACTTGTGATCTCTTTTATGACTTCAAAGTTCATTCTGAACAGTATAGGCTTATCAAGGAAAACTTGAACTGATTTCCTGGATTTGTAAATCTAGAGGCTAAGGTTATCTATCATACTCAACCTCAGCAATTGTTAAAAGCATTAAACATTAGCTTGCTACCTTACATCTACTTCTAATAACAATAGAGAGTCTGCAATTGCTGGTTATAATTAGGCACCAGGTTGTCTTCTTGTTTTGTTTCCACTTCATGAACTTTTATTCACTTAATCCTGACCCAGATCCTGAAAGATCTTTACTGTGCCGATCTCTAGTTTACTGGGAGGAAATGAAATCTCAGTGTGTAAATGGCAGAGCTGAGATTTAACCTCAAACACAGCCTGCATCCAATGTGCATGTTCTTAATTACCACTCTCATGTTTCTTCAGCACTCACATAGGTGACACTATTCACCAAGCCCCTGCCCAGTCTAAATGCCTAGAAATGCTCTTAAAAGCAGGGCCAGGGAATTGTTGCAGCCAATAAAGACACTTGCTGTCAAGCCTGCCAGCTTATGCTCCCTCTACTGAACCCACGTGGTGGAAAGATAGAACTGATTTACATAAGGTGTCTTCTAGCCTTCCCACATAAACACACATACCCAAAACAAAAAAATATAAGTAATTTAATTACTTAATTTAAAATTCATCAAAAACTAGACCTAGTTCACTGATAATATTATTGAGTAATTTCTAAAAATAAGGCCAGCCATCTCCTAGTACCCTCAGACACTTAAATTTTTAAAGGTTTGTTTTATTATTATTATTTTATGTGTATTGATGTTTTGTCTGCATTTATGTCTGTGCACCATGTGGGTGCCTGGTTTCTACAGAGGCCAGAAGAGGACACTGGCTCCCTAGAACTAGAGTTATAAAGAGCTGTGAGCTTCTGTAAGTTTGCTGGTAACTGAACCTGGGTCCTCTGGAAGAGCAGCCAATGCTTTTAATCATCAAGTCATCAGTCCAGCCCCAACACTTACATTTTAATGGTTTTTCTTTTGGGGGGGGGAGAAAGAATGAAAACAATACAACACTTCTATTAACAATACATAAGTAAGGATTACATGATAGCACGGCTATAATCCCAGCATGAGGCAGGAGACCACGACTTCGAAGAGAACCTGGCTTCAGGGCAAAATTGTGCCTCAACAAATAAATTAAATGAATAAATCATATATGGACCAATAGTTATTTGATCTGGATACATGCATCCATCTTCAAGCCAATGAATTGTTTCAAGAGCTGTAATACAATATACTAAAACAGTCACACTATGTGCAATAATGGGACCTGATACCCTGCTCCAAGAAAACTCTGCAGCAAGGTACTTTTACAGCTATTAGGTTTACATAACCTCTCAGGTTGAAGAGATTGAGAATTTATATTTGTTCATACAAAAATTACAATTCCATCTACAATGCCAGAATGCCAAATTATTTATTACTCATTTTCATTCTTTGTTCATCCATTCATTCTATCTATCTATCTATCTATCTATCTATCTATCTATCTATCTATCTATCTGGTTTTGTGCTATGGTAGTTGTCACTGTTGTGTTTTCTTCCTCCATTTTCATCTTCATCATCTCAACTCATATCTCCTTGGTACAGTTACTGCTGGGGCCTTAGAATATATAACAATATCTGAAGCTTGATTAATGTTGCATTTCATCCAACTAAAGCCAAAGTGGTGAAAATAGTACTTCAATTTTCACAAAGTATTCAAACTACTTATAAGAGTATAAAGTTGGGTGTAGTCATGCACTCCTTTAATCCCCAGCAAGTGAACTCCAGAGCAGCCAGGGCTACCCTACCCTACCTTACTCTATGAAACCACACGGATGGATGGATGGATGGATGGATGGATGGATGGATGGATGGATGGGTAGGAAAGATGGATAGGAAGGATAGATAGGAAGGAAAGAAGGAAAGAAGAAAGGAAGGAAAGAAGGAAGGGAGGGAGGGAGGGAAAGATAATAGCTGATAAAGATGTAGATACAGATCTATGAAAAGTGACTGGGATAACTTCTCTGTACCACTCTTGATGATTTTCCTATCATCTATGGCACCATCACTCAACATTGCCAACATCAGGTATTCTGACCAGGCCACTATTCCATGAGTATCAATGCACTCTAGGCATAAGTTACTTCTACAGCCTACCACTGACCAGAGATATAGTCTACTGTTCTTTTCTTCCTCCTTCCTTACATATTATCTGATCCATGCTCTACAAATTTACCAATGTCTGTAGAAATCAAACCTTCTCTCCTAGATTAGTTTTTACCATCAAAAACAGTAATAAGGAGGAAAAGGCAGAGAGAATAATTCCTTATTACTATATTAATGTTAAGACTTGGATGTTGTAGGGGCTGGTGACATAGCTCAGCGGTTAAGAGTACTGACTGCTCTTCCAAAGGTCCTGAATTCAATTCCCAGCAACCACATGGTGGCTCACAACCATCTGCAATGGAATCTGATGCTCTCTTCTGGTGTGTTCTGGCGTGTAGAACAGCTACAATGTACTCATATATATAAAATAAATAAATAAATCTTTATAAAAAAAAACTAGGATGTTAAATTATTTTAAAGCTTAATCTATTTCACCATCTGTAGTGGCTACTCCTGGTTGTCAATTTGACTTTATCCGAAATAACTACAATCCAGAATTAGAAGGCTCACCGGTAGTCCTAATCTGGAGGCTAAGAGATACAAATTACAACCTGAATCTTGGCATGGAGATCTTGAGGCATAGTGGCTATGAATCCCAGAAGATTAAGATAGGAAGATCTACGAGTTCAAGGTCATCTGGGATTAAAGGTGTGGTGGCACACACCTTTAATCTGGGCCACACCTTTTGCTGGAGACCTATATAAGGACATTGGAAGAAGGAAGGCTTGTTCTGCTTCACCTGCTTGCCTTGTGGGACTGAGCAACTGCTAGATCCTTGGACTTCCATTCACAGCTGCTGCTGACCTTTGTTGGGAGTTGGACTACAGACTGTAAGTCATCGGTAAATTCCTTTACTACATAGAGACCACCATATGTTCTGTGACTCTAGAGAACCATGACTAATACACCATCACTTAAGCAAATCCTATGAATGAAATGCAAACACATCCAGATTCTATTCTGTGGTATCCAGTGCCACACAGTAACACTTGCTACTTCCAGCTATATGGAAGGCAGACAAGTATAAGACCAATCAGTGAGATATTGGTCACAGACAGAAAGTTTTCAAATGTGAAAAGGAAGCCATGGAAGGAAGTGGGCACGAAGGCAAGAGGAAAGCAAGGGAGCCCAGAAGGAGAAGAAGATCACCAAGAATTAATTTTATTTTAAAATGTCTTAATTAAAAGCAATACTATGTGTGCTGATTTAAAAAAAAAAAAAAAAAGTAAGTTTGCAAGATCACATGAAACTCACAATTCAAACTGAACCTAATCTGAGTAGACAGCATCCGTGGGCTGAAGAACTGCAAAAGCAAGAAAGTTCTAAGTTTCCAGAGAAATGGGGTATGCCCAAGTCTAATTCGTTCTTCTGTGTGTGAGTCACAAAGCCCATATCTCAGTTCCAACCTCAGCCTCTATTTACGACTGTAACAGATGAGGGCTCTCTTCTCCATGCTTGCCTGCCTGATAATAACAGGAAAAGTCAAGTAATGTCCCTTGTTTTGTATTTTGTGTAAGAATTATACATTGTGTTATATAAAGTAAATCAGGGCTACTTTTTTAGTAAAAATTTTAGGAAGTGTGGATTACATATACAATTTTCTTTTTAAACGGGATTATTCATTCAATCAATATATAATAAGTTCTACAACAGAATGCTTTATCTGTTTTTGTCTATAAATAGTTGAAACAAAGTAGTATGAAACTTTTCATACGTTGGACCTCATCAAAAGAATGACGCGATCATCAGTAGCCAAGTAAAATGATCATTTAAATACTATCACTATTACCTCTTGAATCAGAGTCTTCCAATTAATTCACCAAGGTTATCTGTGGGTAATTAGAAGCTTAGGAAATGTTTTCTATAGAGCATATCTACAACACAAACATGAAAATCCATATTTGAGCAATTGCATGCTACTTCAAAAATCACAATTTCCATCACAATTAGCCCAAATTATGCAACATATTTATAGTTTTTAGTATTGATATTTATTTACTTTAATTTGCTTCTCAACTGTGAACTTTTGAAATCACCTATATCATGTGAAACCACAAAAGAAAGAGCACCTTTCTGTTTTTCCCAATGTACCATGTTTCTACATTGCTTACACAATCTGTACAAAAAAACTCTGTTAGTTTCTATATAAAGATTTCCATAAATTTTTTATAGTTTCTATAAATGCATAAAAATTACTGATTTCATTATAACCTGTGTTTCGATGCCAGTGGAAAGAAAAATTACCTGTGACTCTATTAGCAATCTGTAGATATGGGGGTGGGCAGTTGTGCACAAACCCCTCTTTCCAGGACACTCTGATACTATTTCATCAAAATTTATATGTGCACTTGGCGAAAAAACTTCTTGTATCTTCAAATCTAATCATCACTGTTAGAACAAATGGGCTATAAAAAGTGCAAAACTGTGAGAACAAAGTAATTATATGTTTTATGATAAGAAATAATAACATTGTGACTAGTACACTTTAAAATCATATGTAATGCCTGTTTCATTTGATATAGTACAATGTTATTTATGGAAATATCAGATAGATTACTATATACTTATTTCATAATATCTTATGCCATGTATCAATAACTATTACCAATTTTTAATCCTGAAAAAATATGTATTGTTTTGAAGCCAATAATGGGTTTTGAGGAGAGTAGCAACCATTTGCAAACATGTAAATTTAACTATTGTTTTACCCTTAATTCAATCAATATTCACTAAAATGGTTCTAACGCAATAAAGTTTTACTAATTCTTTCCATAATTAGAAATGAACAGAGTAAACAAAATGACAAAAGTAAAAAAAAAAAAAGTGTACCTGGTTGACTATAGAAATATAGTTTTATTCATGATTCACAAATACTCCTGGCTTTTCTTATTTCCTGAGTCTGACTGGCATGTTATCTTTGAGAATTGAGAAGGCTGAAAAGAAGAGACTTTCCCCATAATCCAAAGTAAGGCAAAATCCATCCTAAATTTCATAACCTTAACTCTTTAAAAATTTCCTACTTTTTAATATATCCATGAAAAAGATAATTTTTTCATCTCACAATAAGCTGTTGGAAGGATTTTTTTTTCAAAAGAACGAGATCCTTTTCAAGTCAGAACCCTGCCACTGTTGATAGTTTAGTATTTAAACTACTAAGCTTTAACAAAAGCAGATGAGTAAGTAACATGAACTCTGAAAAGCCCTTGCTTATCCCGATTTTTGTTGTTTGTTTTGCTCTTTTAAAAAATATTGGCACTGCACATCTTCCAGGAATTAACAAAGCCTCTATTTTCAGGCTTAAAAATAGCAGGCTTACTAGACTTTTAGTGAAATATCGAGTGCTACAGTGATTTAATGGTTTTAAACCATAGATGTCATTGTGGTCTGACTGTGTCACAGACAAGTTAAAGAAGGAAAAAAATGGGGCACAGAAAAATCACTTTGTCAGTAATTACAATCAAGAGCCCTAAAATGTGGCTCAGGCTGCTCATTACTTCTTCTTTCTGTATCAAGACCCTTATTTACATTTCAGATTACATTTTTTATGAAACAGTAAGATCTATCAGAGCTGAGAGGACCGAAATAATGAGGGGAAAACATTTTAATAAAACGTGTTGGGGTCTGCATTACTTCCGTGACAGAAAGAAAGGCTTCCTCTATAGTGATGGATCATTTATTCTGCTTCTAAACGAGGAGCAAAAAGATGAAACTGATGAACTTTTACTGCCCATTTGTCTTTAGCAGACAATTAAGACAGAGAAGATCAAAATGGATTATCATACCATGCAGACAACTGGCCCAACAGTAATACATCTCTGAGACCACAGATTTGTAACTCTCTTTTATCCCTCCCCTTTCTTCTTACTTCTTTTTCCACTCTAAAGGCAGTGCTAGCTTTGTGGCTCAAGGAGAGCCAAAAGGCTGGTCATCATTATTCAGTCACAGATGTCAATCTAACCTCCCTTTTTTCTCAGTTTCTAAAGCAGTGAGGCACAATAATTTGTGACAGATTCTTTTACTGTAAGGTACAAAGAACACACAGAATAAAACATCTAGCATCAGCTAGCGTCTCTGATCAAGTGTGAGGGAACATGGAAAATACACTATATGTAAAAACAAGCTATGGTAGTTTAGGCGAATGAGGAGAGAAAACTGGAAGGAGAAGGTATGAGGAGGAGGGAACCAGAGTGTTCACACCCACCTACACAGTAATAAGCACTATATTGGATGAAGAATTATCTTAAATATTCCTTAAGAACTACAACACAAATGTTTTAATATCTGAAATGCTGTAGTTAAAGTTTACACATAATAGAAATATTTCCAAGAACCTTTTATAATGGTATATGGAAGAGACAGATAATTTGAATAGTATATAGGAGAGACATAATTTGGTTTACTGAAACAAATGATAATGTGAACAAAGTTTATGAATTTAGAATATAATGATTTTTAAAGGCAAATAAAAATAAGCATTCTGCATTCTCTTTCATAGTAGATATGATTCCTTAAGTATATTTTTGGAAAGTTGAAAATAATATCTTCAAAAATCAAGTAGAAATGTCTCATTTCCTGAGTTGTTTGGGGCCAAGAAGGCAAAGTATACATCTTAAAAGTTTGAGAAGATGTTAAAGAACACTATCTTGTGTACATTCTTGTAGGTTTCCCTTAACAAGTCTGGATCTCAGATCCAACACTGTGTCATTCCTCCAAAGGAGCCAGACACCTCTATCCTGTGAGCACCTTTAAAGATAACCACAGCTATTACTTCATAAATGCTTACTACAATTTTAATCATACAAGAAATGTGTGTGAGGCCATCTATTGACAAGGGTAAAGGACTAACTTTACTACACAGTTAACATTACATTAGCCAACTGGACTCCACATGAAATGACAGTGCAGAAAACAGTCTAGATTTCTCTGTGGATACTCATATGCACGTATAGCACATACACACACACATCCTCCTCAAACACATGATGAATACACACATGCACTCAGGCGAAATGAACACGGATGCTGAAACTCCTGATGTGTTCCAGTAGTTTCTTCTGAGTAGTAAAATACTGGAATGGCTTATCTCTTCTTTATGCTTCTTAAGCTTTACTTTTGTTTGACATCTATTTTCTAGAGTTTTGTTACAAACTTATTACCTATGCAATTTCTAAAGTTATATTCTTTAAAAAAATCATGTCATTCTAAGCTGTCATTCTAAGCTTTCTCCTACAGAACAGTCTCTTCCTGGATAATGCAGATCAGGAATCACAAAGATTATTTATCTACTTAAAAAATTTAAGAACAATCATTTCCTTAAGGACTATGACCATCATTAAATTACAAACAATAGTTTTTCATCCTATAGATAATTACTTAAAGAAAGATGTTCAGTAATTTAATTAAAGTCCTATAATCTTGTATTATTTAATTGAAAGGACTTAATCTCATAGCAACTTAAAGCATGATTAAAAATTTAACTCTACTAGTAGAGTGAAATGGAGAGGTGAGGTAAGATTTTAATTTATTTTTTAAATCTTATTTTAATCTTGAGGTCAGACACAAAGTAAACCAGATCAGCTCTCCCAGATTCTTATACCCCAAAGTCTTATTATAAAACATGCCACCGAAGAGCTTATATGCCTGATCACACTGTCACCCCTGTTTTCAAAAAGACTATAAGACACCTTGCTCTCTCTATGACAGACCACAATACAAAGATGCTACCATTGCCCTGAATGGTTCTTTCCCATGTTATTTACCCTCACTCAAGGACTGGTAACAGAAAACCTTGAATGAATGCATTAGGAACAAGCTTTGTACACAATATTGTGCTTGTGTGAAAGCTCTGATAAAGTTGCCAAAGATAAAGTGTGATAGCATTGTTGTTAATGATGCTTTTGTTAATATTTAAAAAGTATGTCAAATTGCAAATTTGAACTAAAATTGCAATGAGCCAAATAAAGCTACAAAGTGCCTTCAGTATTCCTAGGGGTAGAAAATGGAGAATCAATGTATAACCTGGAACCAGCTCTAAAAAGAAGAGAGACATGAGACTGTCAGCACTGTTATTGTTTGCCGGAACGTGAAAAGTGAAGGAATCTCCTTCTCTTGGGCAGCCCTGCTTTCTCTCTACAGATACCTACTTATTCCAGTGTGGCAACAGTGTCATCTCTACTGCAAATCCTTATAAGCCTTCCTTCCTTTTTGGTCAGACTGCTTGACTACTTAAATAATATATTTAAAAACAAAAACAAAAACAAAAAAACCACTTCAATTTATTGGCAGCTGTGAAAGAATTTCCTACTAACCCATAGGCAGCAACACATCTAACATGGTATCTCTTGCTTAGTTGCTATACTCAACCCTCTGAAGGAAACCCCAAATCTAGCATTAATATTTTCAACCCCACTTCACTGCTTTACTTTTTGTCTTTGGTTCCTAATTACCATTTCTATTCCTTTCTAAAACTTCATTTATCTCTTTCAGTTAAAAAGAACAGTAATAATATGTTGAACAACTCTGAAATAAATTTTGTCATGTAAAAAATTAATTACGCATTCCAAACCTGGTCACTGTAGTCCTCCGGGAATTGCCTCTGCACCTCAGGATCTGTAAATAATTGACAGATAATATTAATTGGCTTTGGATTAGTGAGCAAGCAGAGGATCACACATTAATATTTGATCAGAAGATGATAGCAGCCCTGGCAGGGGATCCAAGGGGGGCAGCTGAGGCTGCTATGCTGATGAGCACAAGGAAGGCCTCAGCAAGACACTCCCATTGCCCTCCTCCAGAAATACAAAAAAGAAAAATTTTAAAGGCCTGATGCTTCTGTTAACTTTAGACTATTACCTAATGTGAAAATCTTGCCAGTTGCAAATTGCCCTCAATATTTTTCCAAAGAAAATGAGTCTTAAACCTGCTTGACTTTTCTTCTCTAATCAGTAGCCTCCTTTTCATCGTTACAGATGTTGGCCTGATAAACCTTAAGTACCAGACAGACTCGGGAGAAAAGGACAGCAAGGGAAGAATTTTTTGAAGGAACAAATATAAAAGTCAGCACTTTGAAAAATAAAACATATCCTTTCTGCAGTGCTTATGAAAACAAAGCCACAACTAGGGAAGTTTCCTTCAAAACAAAACCAGCACTATTGGTCTGTCAGTATAAAATCAAGTATTATAAGAAGTGACATTATTAGGCTTGGGTAAAAACTATAAAAATATAAAGGTGAAAATATCTCTTCTGACCACCTTTGTAGTTACTAAAGGGGTCACTTCATTCTTAAGTTGTAAGACAATGCTAAGTCTGTTAAGTCATCACAGACATGTACCATGTAAAAGCTAATAGCATTCCAACTACAAGCCATTAGGAAAGCATGTAAGCTTTTCAATAAGAAAAAGACTTGGGGGTTGGAGCAATGGCTCAGCAGTTAAGAGCACTCACTGCTTTTCCAGACGTCCTGAGTTCAATTCCCAGCAATCAAATCTGCCATGGGATCTGATACTCTCTTCTGGTGTGTCTGAAGATAGCTTACAGTGCATGTGTGTATACGTGTGTAATAAACACATAATTAAAAAAAAAAAGAAAAAGAAAGAGATTTGGGTGGGGCAGTAGTGGCACTTGCCTTTAATCCCAGCACTTGGGAGGCAGAGGCAGGTGGATTTCTGAGTTCCAGGCCAGCCTGGTCTACAGAGTAAGTTCCAGGACAGCCAGGGCTATACAGAGAAACCCTGTCTCGAAAAAAAACAAAAACAAAAACAAAAACAAAAACAAAAAAAAAGAAAAAAGAAAAAGATTTGGCTCCTCGGAGATATGCTGCAAGGGACCAGGGGACAGAATAGTGCATTTGGGAAATCATCTATCAATACAAAAGGCAATGTTTGGTGATCTTGCATCTAACAATAAATCTCACAGTACACACTGCTTGTTTTTCATTGTCTTTAAAAGTTACACTAAAATGCCAATTGACTTCCCTGTGAATATGAATCCTTGCAAAGGTTCAAATCTTCCAAAGCACAATTAATTCTTCAGTGAGGAAAGTACAAAAATAGGTGGGTGAGCTAAACTAGCTACTTTTAAAGTTTTGAAATATGTTTAAAAATCACAAAAGCTATTTTTTTTTTTTTAAGTCTAGGATTATCTCAAAGAACAGAAATACTCACAAATACCAAAAGTATATGTAGTAGTACATAATGTAGACTGGTTTTGGCCTCTTTAGGTGTGTTCTGCTTAGCTTTGCAATGAATGGCTAGTATTACAGAAAACCATGACCAATCAAAATGCAGAATTTGGATCCCAATCTAAACAATCTAAACAGAGACAACTCCCACACAAAAGGCTCAAGGAACACTGCAGAAAAGTGGACTGAAAGATTGTAAGGGCCAGAGAATCAGGGGTTTGCTGTGAGGCTGTTTCTCCTAGTAACCTCAGAAACTATGCCCATAAAGTCTCACCAACATGACTGCCTAAAAATGAGCTGAACATGTACAACAACCAATAGGCATGCCAAAGTCAATGGGGGAAAGACCACAAGGCCTTAACCCTACCAAAGAATTTCACACAACTAAGGGATGCTGGGAGTAGGAGAAAGTCTTCCACAGGCAAGAGCACAGCAACTAGTTATTCAATGCTAAGTGATGAGTCCTGAAAACATATACAAGAAACACTATACACACTGAGCAGGTTATATTTAGGAATATATATATATATATATATATATATATATATATATATATAGAGAGAGAGAGAGAGAGAGAGAGAGAGAGAGGGAAAGAATACATATATAAGAACAGTTCATAAAAAAAGAGTCCATGAATTTGAAAGAGAGCAAGGAAGAGTATATGTAGGGTCTGGAGGAAGAAAAGGGAATGAGAAAAGGTAATTAAATTATAACATCAAAATAAAATTTAAAAACTGAAATTTTAAAAAAGACAAGTGAAAACCACCTTTACTTTGGCCTTCAACTACTGAGATTAGTGGTATGTCTAGGTTGTGAGCTGGAGGGTTCTAGAGTAATGCTCCCTGTAACACCCCTGGGAGGTCCCCTCCTGAGCCAGATAGCAAAAGCATTGCCTGTCTTTGTTATGCAGACTTGACCTACACAGGATTCTGCTCTCCTGAGATAAGAGGTCAGAGGGTACTAGCTAAGCTGGCAGGCAAAGTCTAGATTTAGTATCTCTTATCCAAAATGCTTGGGACCAGAGTGTTAAAGATTTGTAAGGTTTTCATATTTTTGAACTATTTGTATTGACTTTATGGGTTGTACATTCTTAACCTAAAATGATGTTGGAGTATTTCAGATCCATACATATTCAAACTGTGTGTATCTAACAAAAAAAAAAGTTAGCAGCAAGATGTGACAGACAGCCCAAGAAACCTGGTGGGTTGCAGAGCTTTAAAAGGAGGAGGAGGAAAAGAGGAGGAAGAGGAGGAAGAGGAGCAGCAGGAGCAGCAGCAGCACAATGACTATTGTCCCCTGAAACAAACAAAACTACCTGATGTGTTAGTGTGGAAACAAACCCAAAAGCAGCAGCTCAATGTCACTGAGAGGGTGGGAAAGACAGTTACCCACAAGTTGCTCCTTTTCTCCCAAATGCCATGTGGCTACCATAATTCTTCAACCAGAAAAATTCATTCATATGACTGCACATTGGATCTTTACTAGCATGCCTTCTTTGTTGCAGTAATTTATGCTTCTTGGGAATCATAAAATACCAGCAGAAATAAAAGCTTTATTTTCTACCACCATCTTGTGAAAGGATAAGCAATAGAAATAAAAATTTGTGGTATATTCTTCAAACTTTCATGTTTATATGTTAGACAAAATCCTTAAATCTCTTTTTTAAACCTCTAGTAATAAGAAACAATATTAATAAGAAACCTACTATATATATATATATATATATATATATATATATATATATTACAATGGAATTAAGAAAAGAAAATAGATGGAAGAGTTTAACGTACTGAAAGTGAAGATGCCAAGGCAGTCAATAAGAAGGCATTGCAAGCACATTACAGTAAACGCTGTTCAACAGTTGGCAGCATCTGGTCCAAGGCCATCCCTAAAGTGAGAGTCCCAGATTCTAACAGAACAATGTTTCAGGACAATACATCCACTATTGTTTACTACAACTCAAGCATGAGACTTTTGTTTGGTTTTCTTTAAGGCTCCAGAGGTTTATAGAAAGCAAACTTCATGGGTCCTTAACATTCTCTAAAACAATACTTTTTTTTAAGCCAATGCTTTTTAAGACAAAATTCCAATCTATAACGTTCTGTTGAATTAATTCAAAGATCCAGTGTGATATCTGATAAAACTATGAAAGTTATTTTGTAAAACTTAAGACAGAGAGTGCAAACAATTTATTTGTCTTAAAACATCTATTCTGCACAAGAGGCTGCAATGTTTTTTAACATTGAGTTGATCAGGATGCCATAATGTCACCAAAATACTGACATTGGAAACATGTGAGTTACAAAGGTCCAAAGACAATCTGCTTCTCTCAGGAAACACAACACCCCGCCTCACTAACACTTTCAGCATGGCACATACAAAACATAGCACCCTGCAGTTAAGCAAACCGCCTTTAAATTTTCTGTCTGGCAGCAATCCACATGCATGTCTGTATGTTTTTACAAGTACTCTACGTATTTCATTGCGTCGGCTGCATTTCTTTGAGTTTTAAATGGTCTGGGAACATTTTATGAAATGTTCTATGTATTTATATGGAACATAATGCACACTGGAAAACAGCACCCGTCTGATATTTACACGCCCATTTTTATCCGCCATCTAGCACTGTAATTTCTAATGATCCTAAACACTTTTTCACTCAGAAACACAGCACCAAATGCAGTGTCACAAACCAGCTAACTCTTAATGAGAAAATCTTCATGTCAGAGTACCACCATGGAAGAGCACAAGCCAAGAATGTGCTGATGCGGGTGGCCGTAAGAAGTACGTGTACACATA
>JADRCD010217862.1:24066-34219 GCA_019843815.1 Montemys delectorum | reverse complement strand
GAAAGAAAGAAAGAAAGAAAGAAAGAAAGAGGAAATAAAGACAAAGAAAGGGTACCTTTTCTAGCAATTTGGAGAATGCATATCAAAATAATTTTGTCATTTTATCTTATGCCAACCAGAATGACAAAGAGCAACCAAACCATCACCACCAAATATTAGAAAAAATAGAAACCTTATTCATTGTTAGATTGCAAACTGTTGCTTCTACTCTGAAAATCAGTATGGAGAACCCTCAAAAAAATCTAAAAGTAAATCTACCCTAAGATATACCCAAAGGACTCGACAATCTACTCCCCAGATGCTTACTCAGCCATATTCATTGCTGCCCTATTCACAATAGCTAGGACATGGAATCAACCTACATGACCTACAACTGATCAATAGATAATGAAAATGTGGCTCATGTACATTATGGAATAATATTTAGCTGGATAAAAAAATGAAATTATAAAATCTGCTGATAAATGGATAGAGCCCCAAAAGATCATACCGAGTGAGGTAACTTGACTAAGATGACAAATGTCATGTGTTTTCTCTCATCTATGCTTCTAAGTTCCCAGTGTTCAGATGTGAGTTTATAACCTGAAGTAATTGCTGGAAGTTAAAAGTAAAAGGAAGTCATAGTAGGGAGAGAATGAGGGAGGAGAAAGGGGAATAGCAGGATACAAATTAAAGGGGAAAATGGAGGAAATGGGCAGGTGAAATATACCCAACTATGATAAATCACAATGGCCAGCATAGCAGGATAACCCTAAGCGGGCAATAGTGGCATACATACATCGGTGATAACCAATATCTTGTTAATTATACTTAAGATCTGTTCAACCAGAGGGAAATTATGTGATGTACTGGTAACATGCCTCCCTCCTTGTGGTTAGAGAATTCATGGATATTGTAAGAACACCTGCAAATAACCCTTTTCTAAATTAGCATAATCCATAGCAACATTTTAAGTGCTTATCATTATGCATAAGAGTGTAGTTCTCACCCCTCATCAAAGACACTTCTCTTTCAGTAGACAGAGTTCACTATATAGACAGAGTTCCAACCATATGACTGTGGTGCCTAGTCGTAATTGATACATCTACAACACAGCTCCAGAACCTGAGGTCCAAGGAGCACTGAGGAGGAGAAGGCAGAAAGACTATCAAAGTGAGAGGAATAGAAAGTTTGTTGTGAGATTGTATCTCCTAAAAAGTCAGAGATGCTACACTCATGCAGTTTCATCATTTTGGTTACTGAAACAAGACAAACACCAAGAGACATGCTAAGATGGAAGGAGGAAAGCTTGTAAGGCCACATTCCTAGACAAAGAACTACAGGCAAGTAAGGAATGCTGAGAGGGAAAGATACAGTCTTCCCCAGGGGAGAGCCCCCCAACCCCAATTGGTTATCCAATACAAAGTGGTCAGCCCCAAAATGATATACATACATATAACATTATATGGACTGAAATGGTTGTATTTATATATTTATGTATGTAAATATTTATCAACAATTGAAGTTAAAGTATGTCATAAATTTGAGAGAGAGTGGGCTGGGCAGTGGTGGCACACACCTTTAATCCCAGCACTTGGGAGGCAGAGGCAGGCAGATCTCTGAGTTCGAGACCAGGCCAGCCTGGTCTACAGAGTGAGTTCCAGGACAGCCAGGGCTACACAGAGAAACCCTGTCTTGAAACAAAACAAAACAAAACAAAACAAAACAAAAAAAATTGAGAGAGAGCAAGGAGAGCACACAAGAGGGATTAGAAGGATAAAAAAAGGGAGAAATTTATATAATTATATTATAATTTTAAACATTAAAATTGCTATAAGCTGTTATATATGATTCTGTAACATAAAAAAGGAGAGGTCTGATTCAAGGAGGGATATGAATATGAATCTGTCTATGCTTGGGTGGTCTTCCTCGGCCCTGTTTCCATCCATGCTGTCTGTTAAGGCTGCATGCATGGTAGTGTATGTATATGTGAGTAGGTACACACATGTAGATAGTGAACTGATTTTTTGAGACTCTTTTTAAACCTTTATGCCACAAAGATATTGAATGCTTCTTGTTTCTGTTATACACTTTCCCATTGAATACAATCCTTTCTAGTCCATTTTCTTTCGTTTGAACTTTAAGCACTTTTTTCCCTTATCTATTGTATCTCAATGTTTTTATACAAGTTATATTTGGAAAGATTCCTATATGTTCTTGCCAGCTCTTTGTCTAAATGCTGTTTGTATTTGTCATTTCAACAGCTCTTAGTCAAATGACAACATTCTGCCTTAGTGATCAATCACTGACCAGGCTGTTTTTCTTGCTATACTGTGAAATAAATAACCAGGACAAATGTCAATACCATTTGTTTGTACTTGAAATGAACAAAAACTGTAAAGGACAGTGTCTAGCATTTATAGGTTACCTACTACTCACAGGATTTATAGGTATATACTACCAAGCTGTATTTTAAGTCTTTTGTATGCATCTCCTTAAACTCATAATAAGTTCAGTGTCCAGGGCACAATTATGAATTATACTTAAAAGTATTTCTGTTCTTCAGAGTATAACATAAGAAAAACTTTGCCTTTTCTGGAGAATCTAGTTATCTTTCCAGGTGTATGATGCCAATAACCATGAGTTATACATCAAAGAGATAATTGGTGACCCTAATATACCTAATTCAGGAAATAGTTTACCAACTGTTTTGTTTAATTAGGTCAATCAATAAATAAATGTTAGAGTTAAACTATCTCACAGACCAACTAGATCAACTAGATTTAATATATATCTACAGAATACTCTATCTAATATAGACACAATATACATTCTTATTTTAACCACTGAAACGTTTATATTATAGGCCACAAATTAATGCTTAACACATATAATAAAAATCAACATACTTCTTTGTATCTTATTAGACCATTGTGTAGGAAAACTAGAAACCAATAGTAAAAGACAACACAGAGACTCCACAAACACATGGAGAAGTAACAATACATTTTTGACTGAATAATAAGCCATTGAAGAAGCACAGGAGAAATTTAAACATTCTCAGACTCAAAAGAGAATGGCAATCTAGCTTATCAATTTTTGGGAGCTAAGACAATTCGAGGAGGAAAGTGTATAGTTATTAGTATTAGAGTAAAATAATCAGGTATGTCTCAAATAAATAATGACACATCTCAGGGTCCTGGAAAAAGAACAAGACAAACCCAAAAGCAACAGATAGCAAGACACAGTAAAAATCAGGACAGAGGGTAATGAAATAGGAGATAAAATAATAACATAAAGACAATCATGCAATGATTATTCGTTTGCGAATATAAACAAGATGGTCAATCCCCATGTAAACCAAGAAAAAAAGAAATGGAGGACACAAATTAATAAAATTAGTGATGAAAGTGGGGAATATTATAACGAGCTTCAGTGAAACCTAGAAATTCCTTAGGAAGTACTTTGATAAAAAAAAAGGAAATATTTCTAAACATGTCTTACCTACACAAATTAAATCAAGGTATAAGCAGTCCGAAAGAGATCCACAGCAAGCAACAAGACTGAAGCAGCAATAAAGGGCTCCCCAAGAGGAAAGCCTAGGACTGGGGGATTTACTGCTGAGTTCTATCCAGTCTTCACGTGAACATTCACACTAGAACACCTTAACCTATTCTACAAAGTAAGAATGAAAAGTAAAATACCAGCACACTTACTCTACAATGTCACTATTATCCTGATACTCAAACTAAATCTAAACACAGCTGAAACTCCACCTATGGACTTGTTTGCCTGATAAGCACAGATACAAAGAAATTTTCAATAAAATATTGACAAGCCCTATTCAAGAACATGTGCAAAGTATGGTACACACTTACCCGGTTGATCTCATCCCATCGGTACAAGACTACTTGAATGTATACAAATCAATAAACCTATTACAACATGCATAATAGACTCGAAGGCAGAAATTATACGATCATCTGAACTGATAAAGGCATTTGAAAGGGTTCAGCATACCGTCACCATAAAAGTCCTAAGGAAGCTGCACATAGAAGGAATGTATCTTTTTTTTTTTTTTTTTTTTAGATATTTTCTTTATTTACATGTAAATTTTCCCTTTCCCAGGTTCCCCTCCAAAAAACAAACAAACAAACAAACAAAAACAACAAGAACAAACTTCTTTTGCCTCCCCCCTCCCCATGCCTGCCACCCCACCCTCTCCCACTTATTGGCCCTGGCATTCCCCTACACTGGGGCACAGAACCTTCACAAGGCCGAGGTCCTTTCCTCCTATTGATGATCAAATTTGCAGTCCTCTACTATACACATGCTGCCAGAATATTCATTCCCACCCTGTATAGTCCTTGATTGGTGGTTGGGTCCCTGGGAGCTCTGAGGGTACTAGTTAGTAATTGTTGTTCATCCTAAGGGGCTGCAAACCCTTCAGCTCCATAGAACCTTTCTCTAACTCCTTCACTGGGGACAGTGTACTCAGTTCAATGAATGGCTGTGAGCCTCTACATCTGTATTAGTCAGGTATTGTAAGAGCCTCTCAGGAGATAGCTATATGCTTGTCCTTCCTTCAGTCTCTGCTCCATAGCTAATCTCTGCCACTCCTTCTGTGTGTGTTTGGTTCCCCTTTTTAAGAAGGAATGAAATGTCCACATTTTGGTCTTCCTTCTTCTTAAGTTTCTTGTGGTTTGTGGGTCATTCTTCCTATATTCCAAACTTCTGGGCTAATAACCACTTATCAGAGAATGCATACCATGTGTGTTCTTTTGTGATTGGGTTACCTCACTCAGGATGATACTCTCCAGATCCATCCATTTCCCTAAGAATTTCATAAATTCATTGTTTTTTATAGCTGAGTAGTACTCCATTGTGTAGATGTACCACACTTTCTGTATCCATTCCTCTGTTGAGGGACATCTGGGTTGTTTCCAGTTTCTGGCTATTATAAATAAGGCTGCTATGAACATGGTGGAGCATGTGTCCTTATTACATGATGGAGCAGAAGGAACGTATCTTAATGTGATAAAGATTTTACAGCTAGGACGATGGCCAACACTATATTAACTGGAGAAAGCCTGAAAACATTTTCTCAATAATCTGAAGCAAAACAAGAGCCTCCATTTTCTCTATTCTTATTCCATGTAGTGCTCAAATTTTTAGCTATAGATAAATAAAAAGAAAAAAGTATACAAATAGAAAAGAAGTTAAACTGTCATTATTTGCAAATTATGTGAACTTAAACAATTCAAAAGACTTCACCTGAAATCTCATAGTTCTGATAAATATTTTTAGCACAATATAGTGTAAAATTAACATACGAAAATCAGTATTCTCTATACTGACAACGAACGTATGGAGAAAGAGCAAGCGACACTAATTACAAAGTCTAACCAAGGGCATAAAAGCTTCTCTATGAAATTGCACAAGAGTCTAAAAGATGAAAAGGTTTCTCAAGATCATGGAATGGCAGAATTCATGCTGCAAAATGCCAGTATTACCAAATGTCAAATTAAGTATAGGTTACATTACCAAAAGTGTCTAGAAATGTAATATAATCTCCACAAGATTGCAAGAAAAATACATCCTGAAACCCCAATAGACATTAAACATGATCTCAAATCATAAGTCTGTAGTAACAATAATAGCATTGCTAAAAAACAGGTATGTAGGTCCAGCAGAATAGAAGAGAGGATCCATAAATAAACCCATACAGCTTTTACTATGTAATTTTGACAAAGATGTTTTGGTGACTAATCTTCACTGTCAACTGAATTTAGAGTCGCCGTGGAGACACAACTCTGTATGTGTCTGTGAGAGTGTTTTCAGGAAGGTTAAACTGAGGTGTGAAAACCCACCCTGAATGTGGGCGGCACCGTCCCATGGGCTGAGTTTCTGGGCTAAACAGAAATAGAAAGCGGCACTGATTTCTCTCTGATTCTCCGCTGCAGGAGGCAGCGTGACCAGCTTCCTCACTTGTGTATCATGACATCCCCATCGTGATAGACTGTGTCCTCAAACTGTATCCAAAACAAACTCTTCCTTAAGTCATGTTTGTCAGATATTTTTGTCACAGCACCAAGAAAAATTTGTGAAGAACACATCAGAGAAAATCCTTTTAAACCGAGGGTGCTGGGAAACCTGGATCTTCTCATGCAGAAGAATCAAAGAAGATCTAAGTCTCTCATTCTGCATGAGATGATTCAAGATGAATTAAAGACCTTAGCGTAAGCCCCAAGGCTTTGAAAGGACTAAAGGGAAACACTTCACAATCTCTCCAGAGGCAAGGACTTTGTGCCTCTCCATCATAGGAAGCAGTCCCAAGAGTCAACAGATAAAATTCCAAGAGATTAAAAAGCTTCTGCACAGCAAAGAAAACTAACAGCAGCACCAAGACACAGACTATGGGAAAAAACAAACCAAACCAAACACAATCTTTACCATCAGATAGAGGATCTGTATCGAAAACGCATAAAGAACTGAAAAAAAAAATTCCCGTAACTTCAGGAACCTGGTTTACTCATTTGCAAAGAATATCACAGAGGAACACATGGAATTTAAGTGTTAATTTTCTTTTTACTTGCTGTAATGAAAAAAAAAAAAAAAACAGTGCCTCACCAAAAAGAACATATTCTCAGTAGATGAAAGATAGGCAGCTTATTGTCAGAGAAGTTAACCCCGCCGAAGCCACCATTCCCCAATGATGCGATATTTTGCTCTGCTCCAGGAAAGGTTTTATTGTAAAAAGCACGTGCGACCCTTATGATATGCTTGTCAATGTGCAATCAGCATCACACGCCGGTAGCCTTTGTAAATGCACCCAATTTGAATGAACAACTGTGAAAATTAAACATCAGAATAACTTCCAGTCAATCAATGGGCTGCTGAGCTGACTTCCTTAAAAGGAGACTATCCGTGGCAGATAAATATTTTTAAAGGGGCTCCACTTTCTTAGCCATCAGGGAGAATGTGAATTACAGCAATCAGAATGGCAGCCACCACGAGGAAAACAAGAGCAGCGAATACAGATGAGGGATTTGGGAAAGGGAGCGCTATCATATACCACACTGAGGAATATAACCTTGCAGGGTCTCTGTGGACATCAGTATGCATAGGTTTCATAAAACAACTGAAAGCGGAGCCACCATGTTATCTAACTACACACAGTCACAGGGATATACCTAAAGGACTTCAAATCCCACCACAGTGCTTCTTACATGGCTGTGTTTACTCCTATATTATTCACAATAGCTAAGAAATGGAGCCAGCCTAGGTGTCCATCAACAGATGGATAAGGAAAATGTGGTATTATACCTGGTCTTAGAGAGTTCACTCCTACTCTATTCTATGATCTCAGCTCACTCCTCTCTCCCTTCCATACATTGTTCCAGAGAGGTTCCCAGGCCTCCTTAAGTTCCCAGAATGAGCCAAGCACACTCTTACTTCCATCTTTCTCAGAAGATGCTGCCCTCTCCCCCTACACATGGGAGATAAATGGACTTTTATTGAGTTGTAAAAAAAAAAAAAACTGAAATCATGACACTTGCTAGAAAATGCAAGAGCTACAAGTCACTGTGTTAAGCAAAGTAAGCCAGATTTCAAAGACAAATCCCTCGTGTTTTTCCTTATGTGTGGAACTTAGGTTAAAGTTTATACATGTGGAAATGTGTCCAGGTGTATATGTGAAGAGGTCATGGAAAGGGACCATGAGAGGAGAAGAAGAGGCAGACATAGACATAGAGAGACAGAGATGGGACAGAGAGGGCTCAGGAATCTATAGATCATGAAAGCAGAGCATGCTGGTAGGGAACAGGTAACGCCATGAAAGCAAAGCGAGCTGCTGTACAGGGAAGGCTGGGGCCAAGGGATGGAGAAGAACAGCATACGCATGAAAACACTCTCTGCTTTATATATAACTCTTAAAAGTAATTAAAAATACAACTAATTATGATATACAGTTCCGAGGCACCCCTGAAGCATATAGGACAGGAACGATACTTGAGTCATGGGTGACTTCCCAGCCAATAAGATACTTGAGCCTCTACTGAAGGAAATTTACAGCTTGCCAGGTAAAGGTGAAAGATAGGAGTGGCTAAAAGCGAATGGCACCTTAGTGGGGGTTATGTATTTTTCTTGGTGCCATTGGTTATGCTGCAGTGTCAAAAATAAAACTAGAGAGTTAACTAGGTCAAACTTTGGAATTTTACTAAAACAACAATGGAAAGCTATTTACAGGATTTTTAGCAAAGGGGGAAAATTAGTAAATTTTTTTTCTGTGAAAATTCTCCAGATTTTGACTTCAGTAATATGACTTCTTGTGAAAAAGAAGCCAGAACACTAAATTAAAAGCTAGCTCATTCATTCAGTAATTCCTTCTTTCAGTATTCCACAAACTGTTGTTTTGCCACTGCTATGATTTATTCATATCAGTGTCGTGGGAACCAGAAACAAGTCAACATAATAAACCAAGTTACTGCTTCTGTTAACCTTATGCTGACGTTCTCATTTGCCTCTCTCTGTCTCCTTCTGTCTGTCCTTCTCTGATGCTCATGGGGGGGGGGGCTTACCAGATGACTACTACCAATATCAATATAACACATGGCAAAGGGGCTGAGAGTGAGGAGGGTTATCTTTAATGTGGGTGGGCAGAAGCATTCTCTGTCGGCACAGGAGAATCGAAACAGAGACCTGAATGAAGTGAAGAGGGTGCCAATCAGATCCTCGACGGAGAGATCCAAGTGGAGAGGAAGATGCGGAGTTGGGGGTGAGAGGGCAGTGTCTTCTGAGAAAGCTGGAGGTGAGAGTATGCTTGGCTCATAAGCCTGGGGACCTCTGTATCTGGAGCCATGTATGGAAGGGAGAGAGCAGTGAGTTGAGACCCTAGAATCCAATAGGAGCAAGCTTCCTAAGACCATCGTTTAGGTCATGGTGAGGGCTTTGGGTGTGGCTCTCCAGGGAGTGAGGGGTCATGCCAAGGGTGGTAAATACAGAGGTGGTATGTCCCATTTTTAACATTTTGCAAAGTATGAGGATGATTGCACTATGTGTGGGAAGTAGTGGAAACAGGATTGCCAGTTTGGGAGCATGAGAAAACATGTATCCATGAAGCTGGGTGCTACTGAAGAGAAACTGAACAGAAGCTGATGAAGGGCCACATATAAGATGCCATCTAAAAGACAGAGTGAAAAGAATTTGCAGTAATGTGTGAGCATTAGAGAAGGAAGCCTATAAAGAATTATCCCACACCATTGCCTGATCAACTAGAAAGGTGAGTTTGCCATGTAGGAAGTGGGAAAACGGACTGAGGCAAGAAAAGCAAGAGTTAAACTGAGGCCATATTAGAGCTCAGCTGACCAATAGGCAGCAGATCAAATGGGTAAGAGGATGGATGTTTATGACTGTCCAGACAGAGACAAAAGGGGTTGACAGAGAGTTGGGGAGAAGGGAGAGACTGAGTAATAAGGAAGAAAGAGGTGTGACACTTTTCCTCTGGCTCAGCCAATGGGAAGGTGCTGCTCAGGTAAAATGAATGACACAAACTGATGATATAGATATTGTTGTGATCAAATAAAGAGAAAGAGCTCTGAGAATATGTTCTGGTGGGGTGTGGGGGAAGAGGGTGTCCTGGTGGGCCTATGCTAAGGCATCCCTTCCCCCTGAGTGACCCAGACACACACCCATATAGTATAGAATAGAGTTTATTTAGGGCATGGGGAAGGAAGTTAAGAGGGTACCAGAGGCAGTGAAAGGCAGAGAGAAGGATAGAGTAGATAAAGTGGAGGCCAGCCATGACCACATGGAGAATGGGGGGAAGGGAATGGGGAGCAAGGGGGAAAGAGGCAAGAGAGACGCAGGAGTAAGAGGGTAAGAGAGAAAGAAGAGGGGCCAAGCAGCCCCTTTTATACTGGACCAAGCTTATCTGGCTACTGCCAGGAACTGTGGGGGTGGAGTCTAGATAGAATACCAACAGACACAGGCACAGGCACAGGCACAGGCACAGTCACAGGGACAGGCACAGGCAAAGTCACAGACACAAGCACAGACACAGACACAGTCACAGGGACAGACACAGGCACAGACACAGAGACAGGCACAGACACAGGCACAAACACAGGCACAGGCACAGGCACAGGCACAGACACAGGCACAGTCACAATGACAG
>JADRCD010217862.1:0-24056 GCA_019843815.1 Montemys delectorum | reverse complement strand
CACAGGGACAGACACAGACACAGGCACAGGCACAGTCACAGGCACAGTCACAGTCACAGACATAGTCACAGACAAAGTCACAGTCACAGTCACAGACACAGAAACACAGATACAATCACAGTCACAGACACAGACACACAGACACAATCACAGTCACAGGCACAGTCACAGTCACAGGGACAGACACAGACAAGGGACAGGCACAGACACAGGCACAGTCACAGTCACAGACATAGTCACAGACATAGTCACAGCTACAGTCACAGACATAGTAACAGACACAGACACATAGACACACAGACACAGTCACAGGCACAGGCACAGACACAAAGACACAGTCACACAGACACGGTCACAGACACAGGCACAGGCACAGACACAGTCATAGTCACAGACATAGTCACAGGCCAGGCACAGCCACACAGCCACACAGACACAGTCACAGTCACAGACACAGACACACGCACAGACATAGGCACAGGCACAGACACAGACATAGACATAGTCACAGACATAGTCACAGACACAGACACACAACACACAGACACAGTCATAGTCACAGACACAATCACAGACACAGACACTGTCACAGGGACAGACACAGGCACAGACACAGACACAGTCACAGGGACAGACACAGACACAAGCACAGACACAGACACAGTCACAGGGACAGACACAGGCACAGGCACAGACAGAGACACAGGCACAGATACAGACACAGGCACAGTCAGAGGCACACACACAGTCAGAGGCACAGGCACAGTCGCAGACGCAGGCACAGGTGCAGGCGCAGGCACAGACATAGACACAGATACCAATATCTTCAGTGGCTCGCCTAATCTTATTGTTTCCACACAATATTCCTTGATGTTTTTCTTTATATTTTAGTATTTTGAGATGTGGTCTTTCTTATGTAGCCCAAGCAGGTCTAGAACTCACTCTGTGGCCTAACCCAGCCTCAAACTTGAGCTGGTCTTTCTGTCTCAACCTCCCAACTTCTGAGATTTATGCTCATGTGTCACCACACCTGTTATCCATATTCTCCATTCCATCAAATTTATTTCTGGTTCCTAAAGATCGAGGGCCATCAGACTTTTCTGCATAAGCAGCCAGAGAGTACGTCATTTCAGCTTAGCTGGTTATAAGGCTCCTAAATAATCACTGGATTCTGTCTATGTCATATGAAAGTCGCCATAAAAATACCTAAAGCCATGAAAGGTGATGATTGTGTTCTAGTGAAAGCTACATTTACAAAAATGCAGTGGGCTGGGCTTGGCCACTGCTATTGTTTGACTGTGCCCACAGCAGAGTAGCTTTAAGCAAGGGAGTATTTTGTTTTGTTTTCCCTTCTTTTAAATAGACTGGGAGCAGGTCATTAGCAGACTATGGGAAAATCTTCTCTCAGTTGAGTGCTTCTTGAAGTAAATGATTGACCATAAGAGAGAGGCCACATACAGTTCCCATTCTGTCAGTCCCACACCAACATTCTTACAGACAAGGTAGTCTTATCAAAGAAACCACCAGCCAAAAGCTGAAGAAACACCATACGTTTAGCGCAAATGAAGATATTTCTGTACTGAGTAGGTATTTTCCCAAACAGTTGTGGGTGAAGACATATTGGCAAAATAAGTCAGAGATTCTGTATGGAATCCACAAATAAATATAAATGTCTCTCTGCAACTACTCACTTTCTACTTCCTGAGAATGAAATTTCTTAAAGCGATAGAGCCTCTTTTATGGTCTAATTTATGGACACGATCATTAAGCATTTCATTTCCCAAAGGAATGGACCCATGATAGTTAACATGCAGCCACAGCGAGGCTCTGCTCTCGTGTATTGTTACTGTGTCAAACCAGCTCTGGTTTTGGTTAACAGACTCATGCCTGGCTCAGAATGCCTTTGATCTTGATCCCCTTTGTATTTCTTCTTTATTTTGTAATTTTTAACTCTGAAATGCTGTGTACAGACAGAACCTCTTTGAACTTGGACGCTCTCTCATGCCTGATATATATGATCTTTGGTTTCAAAAGCTCTATTAAAAGCTTCCGGGAGAGTGCTAGTTACAGTTCAGAATTACCTGTCACCACACGAGTACCAGCTACCTACTTCTCTTCAAAATCAGTGAGAATTATTTTATTACTATAAAGAAATTCCATTATATATAATTTCTATCTCATAGGACTTACTCTCTTTTTCCCTACCATTTTATATATTCAGCATGTTTTTTTTTTTCTGGCTAATAAGCATTTGAAGCTGTCCCCATCAACCTATTTTTCCTAAGCTCTTAGACCACAGCTAAACTTCAGCATGTCTTTTCTTTAAAGGAAATTTACTCTGTTCCAAATGAGCATGCTTCAACGTTAGTGGAATGGCACTGAACTTACAATCAGAATACATGGGCTTAAATTCCAGCTCCACCATTTGACAGATGTAGGCTATTGTCTCAGAACCAGGTGGTTGCATAGTGATATCAGATGGCGAAAGTGTGAAGATGGAATAAGCTAGCATTAAAAAGATAAAAAAAAAAAACCCTTCCCTTCATGCTTTGTCTCCCATATGGAGCCATGCAGGTGATCATTGTAAAGATCTACCCACTCCCAAGCAAGGTTTTCAGCTGAGCAGAAATGCACTGGGGAAAGATGAGAGGATGCAGATTCAGACTAACGGCCCCTTTCCAAGTGTTCAAGTCATGGTCCTCGGAGGTCATTGCACAAGCCAGTGGCATCAGCATCACCTGGGAACTGTTTAGAACTGGCCTCCAGCCCTGAAGCGTTGAACTGGAAACTGTTAAAAGAGCGGGCCCGGCAATGTGGGTTTTAACCAATACCTCTGGGTGATTGCTGCTGAGGCAGAAGTGGAGCTACATGATGCTTCTCATAAGGAAATAGTCCTACACATACAATATTATCTATTCCTTCATTAAAAAAAAAGCACTTGAGGAAAATCAGTCTATCGAAAAACTAAGAGACCTCAACATTTGCTGAAACAACACAAAGTAGCATAAGGCATAAGAAATAATCTTTCTTCCAGAAAAAAAATTGCTAATTTGAAAATATGGGCTTCCTAGTGACTATAACATTAGCTAGAATGTGGAAATTAACCAAGACTTAAGAAAAGAGAGCACACAGAGACTCTTCATTCTGAGGGTGCTATAGCAGGAGGGCCAGCCTCCAGGCCCTGCATTTAGCCAAGACTCAAAGATAAGCCCAAGATCAGAAAAACCCTGAAGTGAGCAAAGCCTTCAGAGGTGCTCTGAGTGGGGACTGCAAGTGAGTGAAAGCAGGAGATGCACTTACAGGGAGCATGGCGTCTTTGGTAATTGGCTTGGGAGCCTAATTGTCTTTCTATGTTAGGTCTTGTTAGTAAGTAGAAGGAGAAACTAGGGAAGTGGAGAGTTGAACAAGCCTTATGACTTCAGGTATGGATTCCACAGATTTTCAGTGAGAATTATACTGTTATACACAGTCTGCTTATTGTAGGGTTGGTCTCTCAAGAAGCCACAGGGAACAGGTGCATTTGTGTAACAGAAATAGAATATACTTTTAAAAGATACAGTTTCATTATTGCTTATGTTATTAGTTAACAATTAACATCTTCTAATGTTCTACTACTTTAATTAACATGGCGTTCTTAAAAGTAATTTACATGAAAAATATTTCCAACACAAATATGAATAACTCTTCTATGCATAGTCCAATGGTCATAGGTTTATTAATGGGAAATGCTAAAGAACATACATTACATAATTATAAAGACAATATGTGCTTTCAAAGCAAAAATCCAGAGGACAAAGTTAAACAGATATATGTAGCTTTCTTTGGATACTCTTTCGTCTTTCTTTCACCCTTCTCCACCCCTTTTCTTTCACCCTTTCAAACTCCTAATACTAGATAAGAGAGAAAAAAGGATAGAGAGGAAAGGAAAATGATCCTTAAATAAAATCAGGAGTCAGAATCATTAGATTACTTCCTGCTGATTAGGGGCATCCAGTGCCTTGGGAAAAATTTGACCTTCACCATTAGGAGAACTATTTTCATCTAGTTTCTTCTTTATACACAGCTTAATAAACTGTGACTAACAACAATCAACAACCAACCAACAGTTCACCATGTGTCTTGGGGGCCCTATTATTTATATACCCTCTGAAAAATCCCTAATATTCCAAATGTCATACAATCACAGAAACTATCTACAAGCTAGCAAAATCATGCTCCTGCTGGAGCATGAGGAAAATCATAATCAGCTGCTATGGATAATCTGAAGCAGGCCAATATTCCATACCTAGGATTAAAACTAAGGCATGATCTTATAATATTTCTCTGTTTTTTTTTTAAAGAAACCAAAATTCTCAAATTGTCATTACAGGGTTATATTTTCAAAGGTATAAGTACAAAAGGGATTGTGTTTTGAACCCAAACAACTCCATAGAAACCAAGGGCAGGAGGAGAGTGTTTTGTTTTGTTTTGTTTTGTTTTGTTTTGTTTTTTAATAAATTATGTTCCAGAGGCTCTGCCCCATCTGAGAAGGTATTGATGATTAATAACTGCTCTGGGAGAGTGGCCTTTTATTTCAATGAGCAATGGTTAATGCAGAAACTTATAGTAATATAACTGGTCACCGTCCTTTGAATAACTGACCATTGTGTGCTTCATAAGGGAAAGAAAGGATATGAAAACCAGAGGAAGGGAAGGAGTACTAAGAAATGATGTCTTCTGAACACATGATCCTCAAACCTGAGACTCACAGTAGCTGTGGCTACTTGTCCAAGACCAATTTAAGACAGGGCGTCAGTGGGTGACAAGGGAGGGGCTCATGAGGCCCCACCCCTCCCGATGAACTATTGGCAGTTAGTGCCTGTTGGCAGAGGGAAGTCCTGTTTTTTTACTGGTATAACCACTGGTAAGTTGCCTGTAAATATAACCATTGGTAAGCGGCTCACACTCATGTTCTTGCAAACAACCCCACTTATGCTCAGTAGGTAATAAAATAATAAAATTATAAACACGTGGAAGTGTAAGGGGGACTCACTGGGAAGACAAAGCATTCCAGATGAAGTTAGAGAGGTGGAGGCAGAGTAAGGGAGAGGGGATGAATTTGACTGAAATATATTATATACATGTATGATTTTGTCAGATTAGACATTTAAAATATTAAAGATAGAAAAACAATAAGAACAATAGTAACAACAAAACAACTACATCAAACAGCATAACAAATCTAGTATTTGATGTCTTAAAGAAAGACAAAATCAAGGAAAGAAGGAAGGAAGGAAGGAAGGAAGGAAGGAAGGAAGGAAGGAAGGAAGAGAAACAAATGGAATGAATGATGGTGTGACAAGACAGTGGAATCTTAGGCTATCTGAGCCTGTTAATTTGCTTCAATCAAAGAAAAGTAAGCTCTCTAGTATTTTCTTGACAAAAGGGTGCTATACTTGGGAAGAGATGTTTACCTGAGCTGAATTCTGCCCTCCCGCAGGGTCAGGGTTGGAGGCTCTACCTTCCAATGTCAGTCCTTAGCTTCAGTCCACAGCCAATAAAAGATTTACATCTCAAAAAGAGTCAGAGAAAGGATGTCTAATAACAAGTTTTTTTGTTTATTTGTTTGTTTTGTGATCTAGGAATAGAGTGCTCCGAGGTGGTGGGGAACAAAACAAAACAAAACAAAAAAACAAAGTACTATCTAAAGGTTATTGAAGGTGGGATAAAGAGGAAAGCCTAAATCTGTATTATATTAAGCAGACTTGTTTAAGTCAGTATATTTTGCATCTTTAACAGACTCACTTAAAAATACATTAAACGTATTCATTGTATTTAGGGCTGCCCACTTGGGACTGGATCAGGAGCCTTCTCCTGAAGGGAGAGAATTTTCTCTCCCTCTCTCAGCAGCCATCAGTTGACTGTCGCTCTTCACTGAGGGAAGGGACCTTGTGAGATTTCTCATCTTACATACTGTTGTTATCATCAGGTTTTGCATAGGTAACCATGGATTGAGAGTCCACGGGTCCAGCTTTCCTGCTGTATCTAGACGATGCAATCTTGTAACAGCTGTACTGGTTTTCTGCATCTTAGAATTTTTCAGGCCTCTTACACACTGTTCTCCAAGATGTAGGTGTGTGAGTTTCAGTGTAAATGTATTATTGAGGCTGAACACTCCACAGTCAGTTGTTCCATGTGTTTTGATCTGTTGTGGCTTTCCTCTCTGCTGCAGAACAAGCTGCATTGATGAAGGGTAAAGCTGTATTTGCCTGTCGACATGAGGATAGATATTAAGAATGCAACTGGGACTTTTCCTGAATTGGAGAAAGTTGCAGTAATGGCCTCACCAACAATGGATATATGCCTAGGTTTACAATACTGGGCGCGATTTCCCTCCTATTGAAAGGAGGCCTTCGGACTAATTAGATAGCTGTTGGTTACCTCCAAGGTACATGCCAATATTGAACCTTTGGGAATAGCTTTTTCTCATTCTGTAAGCTGTCTAAAAGCTTTCTAATTTCCTGAGGCCATTTGTCAACGGGTATTATTTCATTCAGAGTTGGAGTCCTGCTCAGAATGTCTATGCCTACATCTTGAGCCATCGGCCCTAACATCCTAACCATAGGTCCTCTGACATCTTCGGTGTTTCGGGTTCTACATGAAGGTCATTGAAATGTATGGCAGTAACTTTTGTAGACAGTGAAGACAGGATCTAGCTTCACTCACTACACATACACGTCTAGTCCTCACAGATCTGTTTGTTGAGGCGGCTATCTTTTCCCCAATGTACGTTTTATCATCTTTGCCAGAAATTAACAGGCATAGGTGCATGGGTCCTTTATTCCTTCTTACTGATGTACAAGTTGGTTGTCTTTATTGCAGTGAATCCGCATCACAACTTAAAATCCTCCGTAGTGATGCCTCCAGTACTGTTCTTTTGACTCCAGATTGTATTGGCTGTTTCAAATCTTTTGTGCTTCCATGTGAATATTTCATGAAACAAAGTATTTCATTCAGCAACAACGATGCATTTTATAACTGTCATACACAGTAGAAACAAGGACAATCCATCAGTGTTTTCCAACTCCACAGCCAAAGTGGGATGTTCCTCTTTGAGATTCAGGGTTAATATAGTCAGGATTCCCAGGAATCCTCAAAAAATTATTTTACAGGTAAAATCTTCACACTGGACAATTGTTCGGTTAGCTAAAATTCTTGTTTAAAGGACAAAAGTAGACTGTTTAACATTCAGTGACAAACTAACTCATTCTGTTGGTGGAACGTCCCATGGCACTCTGTATTTAGTTGATTGAATTTTTCATTTCCAGCAGATAAGGCTTTGTCCCCAGTATCTCTGTTGTTGTCAATCTCTGTCCTGACTTTATATGAGTTGGTATTTATTTTCTGCTGTTCTAGTTGTGTGCTAAAACAAGAGAGTTTTGCTGGCGGGCGTCTTTCCTCTCTTTGCTGCAGTGACATTGCAAGCTTTGCCTTTTCTCTCGCCCTCTCTTCTTCTCTCTTTAAAGTGTCTGTTACTGAGAGTGTGGCTCTTGTTTTCTGAGACTCTCTCTTAAACATAGCTGTCTGGTCACCCCCTTTTGCCTGGAGCTCCCCAGAGCACACAGAATGGACTCTGCATTTTTCCTGTTCTGCTTTTGTTTCTTATTTGATTTGCTAGCGTACCAGAGATCTTTGGCTATCACCTACCTCTTGATCCAGCTTCCTTGAGTTCATGACTGTGTGTTTACCATCTTCTAATGTTACAGTTTGTGGTTGACTGTTGACTGATGAAAGAGTAAAGTGCTGTTTTCCTTATCCTTATGTGAGTGCACCAAGATTGTGAGCTGGGGAGGGATGAAGAAAGAGGGTAGATAGGAGCTGTTGAGCTGCCCAGGGCCCTCTGTGAGTGCGCACTGTGTATTTTCAAAGATGTTTCCTCTGTATATGGCGATCTGAAGATGTGGATTAGCAGGCCCTTCCTCTGGCAAAGATTTTTGTCCAATGCTAAAGGTCTCTCGTCAACATAATGTTATTGTGATGGTCAGTTTGTAAATACATAAAAGATTGTTGTTATCTTGCCTGATCCATTCTCAGTTTTACCTCATAGTTATTGTACTCTGCTTTTCTCTGTTCCTTTACACATATTCTATTTGACAAGTTTTTCTGAAGGATATAGGCTATCCCCGTTCTTGGCCTTCAGAAACCCTGGCTCTCTTAGATTATTTGGTTGTTTTTTTATTAGCCATTTTTTTCATTTGACTTTCATCCAAAGCTGCCTTATATGTGACCACTGCCCCTACTTCCCACCTTTCTAGTTACCTTTTCCATCCATCATCCCAGTTGCACTGAGAACTTCTTTCCTTTCCACCCATGCCCACAGCAACACAAATGGCTATTGAGAAACATATTTCCCATCTTTCTTTTACGATGCCATGCTTCCCTGGTGCCCACAGATGCTTTCTACGTTCTTTCTTCATATCTTCAGCTGCTACCTTCTCTACATCATGTTCAGGTCACGACTCTGACCCCTTCCTGGATGTTTACATTTCTTCCCATGAATATACATATACAAGGCAAATACCATGTGTGTGTCCTGTGTGGCTATCCCTTTCCGTTGTAGCTACAAGCACCTAGCTGCCTATTGGACATGCATACGTGTAGCTCTTACCAGCATTTCACACCTTAGTTTTCTATCTAATAAAATTATAGCATCTTTCTATGTATGCAAATTAGAAATATGGATTTATTTTTACTCCTCACCACCACCCATGCCATTATTCTTTTTCCATATTAGATATTAAACAACACACATGTGCATGCTACCCCTTTTGTGGGAAGCACTTTCTTCTTTGAGTCTACCAATATTTTAAACTTTTTTTTTCATATTATTGAGATTATAAAATAGTTACAGCATTTCTCACTTCCCTTCCCTCCCTCCAAATCTTCCCATGTACCTGTGATGGTTTGAATATGCTTAGCCCAGGAAGTGTCACCATTAGGAGTTGTGGCCCTGTTGGAATAAGTGAGGCCTGTTGGAGGAAGTGTGTCACTATGCGAGTGGGTTTTGAGACCCTCTTCCTAGTCGCCAGGGAGTGAGTCTTCTCCTGTTTGCCTTTGAAATAAGATGTAGATCTCTCAGCTCCTCTAGTGCCATGCCTCCCTGGATGCTACCATGCTTCCTGCCTTGATGATAATGGACTGAACTTCTGAACCTGTAATCCAGCCCAAATTAAATGTTGTCCTTTATAGAAGTTGCCTTGATGATGATATCTCTTCACAGCAATGGAAACCCTAACTAAGACAATATCCTTTCCCACTCTTTTTATGGCCTCTTTTTTCATTGATTGTTATTGTATACATATACATGTACATATCCATATACATATGCCTACATATATATTCCTAAATGTGATCTTCTCAGTTTGTATGTTGTTACTTGTATGTATTTTTTTTTTGGCTGACCATTTGGCACCAGACAACCAGTTTGTCTTCTGTGGGTAGAACACCTCTCCTGCCTCAAATGAGCCATCCTCTTCTTTCCTCCTACACACACCAGAAGAGCACATTAGATCCCATTCCAGATGGTTGTGAGCCACCATGTGGTTGCTGGGAATTGAACTCAGGACCTCTGGAAGAGCAGTCAGTACTCTTAACTGCTGAGCCATCTCTCCAGCCCCCTCTTCTCTCCTCATAGCTCCAATTCTACTCCAAGCACTGTGCTCTCTGATTCTTCGAGACTCACCTGATAGCTCTTCTGATTTGTTCTCACATTCATTCCTATAAGATACTGTTCTGCTCCAACATTTCTGCATCTTCCAGTAGGACATTAGCTTCTCACCAGGGAAGACCGGCCCTCAGAGTCTACTTACTCCTTGGTACTTTTGTGCGCTCATTTCAGGTGCTTGCCACTCTGAGAGAGAATCCAAAAGGTTTTCATGTCTCAAGGCATTTGCTCATAAGCCTCACTCCTTTATTTCCTCTGTCTGAATCCTCGGCAAAGGTCACCTGAATGTCATCTGTAGTGTTCCTGGACTACCTAACATTTTCCTCTCATTTATTCACTCTATACTACACCCTGGTGTTTATGCCCTTTAGCGTTTTGTAATTCAGACGTTTGGAGAGATGACTCACAAGGATCTAAATCCAGTCCCCAGCATGTGCATTAAAATGCCAGGCATAGTCGCATGCACCTATAATCTCAGCATAGGTGAAGGAGATACAGGAGGATACTTGGGTTTGTAGCACACTCTAGTAACTGAGCTGGTAAGTTTCAGGGTTAGTGAGAGAGCCTGTTTTAGAACACAAGGTGGAAAGGTGATGGAGTACCGCATCCGAGGTCAACCTCTGGCTTCTGTGTGCATGCACGCCCACATGTACCTTCATCCTCCCTCCACAAAATAGAAGAGAACGTGACAAGAGCATCCATGTCACACAAGGTTAAGAAAACCAAATGCCTACGCTTCACCTGAGATTTAAAAAAAAAAAAATCGGAATCTGTATTTGAAAAAGGAAACTCAGTGAATCACAGACTCGAAAATGAGAGAACAATTTTGAAGTACTGAGCACAGCTGCATTTGTTCTGTGAACGTCCACTTCTGTCTTCTCTGTTTTTGCCATAGTGTGAACTCCTTGGGGATGAAGACCTTGTCAATGTCCAGCATAGCACTTAGCACATAGTTGCCCCTCAGTGTGTATTTGGTGGGTGTTAAGACATTTGCTCTAACTTTTGAGGCTCAGAGAAAATAAGTGAATGATTTAAAGTCACATGGCTTACTATTAAGAGAGCCAGTGTGGAAGCAAATGCTATCTGTAGCATAATCCATACCTTATGCGAGTGCATGCACGAGCTTCTGCTGTTTGTAACAATTATTTGTATTAATGTAGTCCTTTGACATTCAGTTTTGTTTAAACTAACCTATATGGAGAAACCAGATTTAGTCTTTGCATTTTCTTTACCAAGAACAGAGAAAATGTGAAATCCAGCCAGCAAGTTTATAGACTTTCTTTGTTAATGGGTCAAAGGATCATTGAAAAAGAAATGAAAGAAAAACTTCTCATAGGAAAAGCTGTCAAAGAACCCATTTAGCATAGATGGCACCTCTGTGGTGGGAACTGTCTAATTGCTCTTGATGGTGTTCCCAGAGGGTGTCAGAGGCAATGCAGTGATCTAACATGGATTTTGAGGGTAGCTCCTAATTTATTTTACTTATTGTTACTGGAATTTATACTTATTTTTGCCTAATTGTAAAAATTCTTTCTGTGGTTAAATTGAGCTTATCACTCACGATTTAAAGTTTAGTCTCTTCCAGCTCCTAATTGGCATGCCACAGATGAACCATGACATTGAACCTCTGTCCCACGTTCTTTAAACACATATTCTTTGCAGCCAGAGGTGTCCATCTCAAACACTCTGAGCATGGTTTCTCTTCCTAAAAGAATAAAATCAGCAAAGGGAAAGTGGTCCTAATGGGGAATGTGAGCTATGTAGAGAATCCACCTGCTAAGGGTATATTCCCATCATCCATTGTAGATAAGTAAGTAGCCTAAAATACCCAGCCCAACTGGGCACTAACATGGAAGTCTTATACAGCAGCATCATGATGTGTACTCATCCATATATTCTTTTTGTATTATAATAAAACACAGACAGTTGACCAGTAATATATTAAATAATGACTATACTCAAACATTTCTGTAATAAGTAGCACATCCACAATGATGTGAAATTATTATCATCAGTATTATTTCCAGAAAAATTTCCAGCAACTCAAAGGATAACTCTTACCTATTAAGTAATAATTCCTACTGCCCTGCAACTCTGGGCCTGAGGAGTTATTAATTTACTTTCTTTTCTTGTGAATTTGTACAATCTGTGATTCTAATATAAGAAGAATCACATATTTGCTCTTTTATTTCTGGTGCATTTCACCCAGTATGATATCTTCAGTGCATATCAATATTGAAGCATGTGTCACTCCTTCATGCCTTTTATGGAAGCGTAATATTCCAATACACATATGTGTTTACATATCTATTACATTGTGATTTATTTACTGCCTGTTCATGGATATAAGCCACTAGATTATGTCTTCAGGATTTTACCACGAATGCTGTTAAGAATGTTGGTATAAAACATTCTGTTTGTATTCCTGTTCTCATTTCTTTGGAATATATATTTACAATTAAATTTCTGGATTCATGTGGTCATTCTAAGAACACACTGAGGCTTCTATAATCCCATTAGAGCTACATATAGATCCAAATTCCTTACGTTCACGATAACCCTTGCTTTTGTTTATTTTGCTCTGTTTTGATTGTAGTTATTCTAACAACTGTGAATTAGTCTCTCAGTTGAGCCAGGTGTTCTTAAATGAATTTTGTGTCAGAAATTCAAAGCAATTCCAGGAAGCCATTGAAGTCCCTCCCTGGCAATGAGTCAGTTCTTATCTCCTTCTTCAGAGACTCAAACTTGGTTACAAACCAGAATAACTTGGAGCTTCAAAAGTTCTGACACGCAAACTACAGACGAGACCAATTAAATCAGCTTTCTGGGTGGGGCAACACCGCCAGGATCTTAAAAATATTTTTTTTGTGTGTGGAATGTGTATGTATTTGTACACAAGCAGGTATAGGGGTGTGCTTGTGTGTGTGTGTGTGTGTGTGTGTGTGTGTGTGTGTGCACATTGTACATGCACATATGTGCTCACCTAGTAAATGCTGGGTATTGTGGTCTTGCCTATTACTGGAGGACAAAGGCAATGAATTCCTTTGGTTCCCTGGCCAGTCAATATAGCCCAAGTGACAAACTCTAAGTTAGTGTTAGATTCTGTCTCAAAAACAAAACAAAATAAAACAAAACCCAAAACAATGGAGAAATAACTCTGACCTCCTCACATGTTCACATAGGAGAGTACACTTCATGGACCTGTGCACACATGCACATTCCTCTTCACACACAAGCTCCCACAGCCTTCTAACCCCCACAGACCGTCCCCATCTCCCTACCCTTTTTGGAACTAACACTACGTATTTTCTTGCCTACCTTCTTACTCTCTGCTTTATTTTTCTTATAGACACACCAGGCCCATATTACAGTTGAATGAATAAATGTTAATCTACTCTTATTTCAAGTGGAATATTCCTTCTGATAGTTAAAAAAAAATTCCCCCTTTAAAAATCTTTTTGCCGGATCTTCTCTGTTTTAGGTAAGATCTCCTCTAGCCTTTCAAAGAATGGTTTGGAATACAGTGAAGCATATGCCTCCCTTTGTGGAATGTTACATGCCTATCACTCAGCCAGCAAACTAGCATGTGCCTACTCAGTATGCATTGCATATGACCACACACCACACACACTATAGAAGAGAGACTTTACTGCCACTGGAGATTACAGTGCAAATATAACCAGAGACAAGCTGTGAGGGAGATTTATAGAGTAATTTTGACAGTCATGTCACACAGTCCATACTATGAAGATGAGAAACATTGGTTGGTTGCTGCACATCATCTAAAGGTTGTACTTAAGCATGTGGGAATGACACGTAGCGGCTGAACACAGACAGAGTGTTCTATAATGAGTGGCCATTGGCACTGCAGGAATGGAGCCCGAAAGTGTCCCAACAGCTTTCCACCCCTAGTTCTATGCTGACATGTTCGGTTCATGGCCAACAGTTTAAAAACCTTTTCAAACTTCTTTAAAGGATGCTTTTGTGACATTATGAACATAATTGTTTCCTGTAGTTTCAGAGCAGCCTGCAAATACTGTACTTTTATTAAGAAGGAAAACTCCAACCTAATAAACCAAATCCTGAGCTTATACTGGCAAAAAATAATTTGTCGAGTCGAATCGGGTGCTGAAATCAACAAGAACATGAGTGTCTAAGGGACATTAGGTGTCAGTGTAGCAACATATCATGAAGTAGAAGACATCCCAGGGCCTCTTTTTCTGTGGGCTTCAGAGAATGTTGAGATCATTTGTGAACTGACACAAGAATACCTGTTGATCTGTCCCTTCCTAGACAGACACTTGCAAACCATATCTTTTGCTCAAGCTAGAATAGGATACAGAAACCTGTAGCCCTTGTGTTCATGCAAACCTTGGTTCCAGTGACTTCCATTTATTGATCACAGATCATCTCCTCTATCTGATAAGTAAGAATCATGAGTTGAACCCACTTCAATGGATAAAAGAGCTGAGGTCTTTGTGTGGTGGTGCTTACATTGTAGATGAGTCAGGTGAGCAATACAGAAACCAACCAAGTACATACCTGATTACTAGGCAACGTGAGTCCCTGAAGGAAAACAAAAAAAAGATTCAGTCAAGGCTAGCTATTCACCTTCCCAGTCTCCCTCTCATATTCTCCAGCCATCTGGGGATGCCATCAAGTGACGGCAGACCTCAGCAAGTTCAGGTGCATAATACATGTTGCTACTGCTGGTTGATGATGATGATGACATGACCTTCCTGAAGACCGAGGGAGGCAAATGCATGGCCTTTCCAATGTGTCTGATGTCCCCTCACATCTGTGTGTTTTGTGTTTCCATAACCTCCAGTTCCAACGAGGGTTTCAGGTACGTGGAGAAGGTCGCACTGCTCACGTTCCTTGCAGTGGTTATCCTGATGGCCATCCTAGGCAACCTGCTGGTGATGGTGGCTGTGTGCAGGGACAGACAGCTCAGGTGAGCAGCACAAGGGGGACCTCTCAGCAAACATGGGTGTCAGAGGGATCTCTCTAGAAAGTTGGCTCTGAGTAATTTCCATTATAATTTATCATAATGATGGAAAACATTCATGGGGAAAGATTCTGAAAAACAGAAATGGGATCACACATAATTCTACAACCCCAACCACAACATAACCATAAGAACACTTTGGGATGCTTCCATCCTATCTGGAAAATATATGTATGTAGATGCATATATATATGCATATACATATATGTATATATGTATACACACACATACACATAACCATAACTAATGACTGATTTAGGGAATAAACACTAGGATCTACCACATTTTGTACTTTACCAACCTCAACTGTGGCTACAATTATAATCAACTAAAATATTTTTTTTTCAAAACAATACTGCATGGTATTGGTGTGGCCTGTGTAATAACCTGGGGATAGTTATTTTTAAAAAGTCTCCATTGTTAAACATCAAATTTGAATTGGCCAATCTGTATCTTAGATAGCAATAAGTCAATGGCAGAAGATAATATCCACCCACAATTTTTTGTCTAATTGATCTGAGTTGAACCCTGGGCACTGAAGTTCCCTAAAACTCATGGGGTATTTTCAGTGCACGGCCTGGGCAAAGCACCATTGGAACATGAAAGAAGAGGTGAGGCAGAGGTAGCCTGTCTCTAAGCAGGACATACCCTGACCCAGTGAAGAGGCAGAGAAAAAAAACAACACAGAAATTTGCCTGGAGTCATGTATAGTGGGTACAGAAGAAGTCACTCTAGCAGCTGAGAATGGTATAACTTAACACTGTCTGAGGGCAGCACCTTGAGAGGGCTCCCTGAGAGTGCCTACACTGGGACCAGAGGCAAGGTGGACACTGGCAAGAAGGGTAGGCGGGAGAAAGCACAACTGTGTGGAACCTCAGAGATGGTTCTTGGTACACCCACGGCTGGCCTCTGGTCAGGCCAGGAGGGCAGAAGAGAGAGGGAAAGGGTGCTTTGGGGGGCATGACATGGGTCTGGAGAAGCCAGAACAGGCCAGAGCACAGAGAATCTGCTCGGCCGTGTTGCAGAAGGGAAAACTGAGTCTTGTGGATTATGTTTAATGTGTGGTTTCTTCTTTCCTTTTCTCCCTCCCTTTGTTCCTTCCTTCCAATCTCCCCGATTCTTCCCTGGCTCTCCCCACCTTCTTCCCCACACACTTTCCCCCATCCCCCCCCCCCCACCTTGCCTATACCTTTTTCCTCACAGGAAAATAAAAACCAATTATTTCATCGTGTCTCTTGCCTTTGCCGACCTGCTGGTTTCGGTGCTGGTGATGCCCTTCGGTGCCATTGAGCTGGTCCAAGACTTCTGGGCTTATGGGGAGATGTTTTGCCTGGTCCGGACCTCTCTGGATGTCCTACTCACCACAGCATCCATCTTTCACCTCTGCTGTATTTCTCTGGACAGGTAAGAGCCGAGCAATGTGTGGAGCGGACTGAGTTCGACACCAGGGACCTAACAAATATCACCTGGTGTCTTTCTTTCCTTTCCTGTGTCATCACACACAATTAGTTCGTGAGAGACAGACACCAGAAGTTCAGTGATTCTTTCACCAGGGCCGTCCCTGTGGAGGGTTCCTACTCAGCCAGGTGCTCTCAGAGAGACTGAAGACCCAAAGGTTGGCGCGGACTAGCAATTGCTTGCAAAGTTTTCTGTGGAGATAGGTATCCTCAGCCAAGTTGATTTCCAGTTCTGTATCAGTGGCAGGAAGAAAAGGCTAAGGGATCCAGGTGGCAAGAAGTAGTGCATCTGCCCAGGAGGCTACGGGCCAGTTCAGAATGATATCACTCTGTGTTTGGACATGACCTTCTCCTAAAATATGCCTGTATAGTAAAGGCTAGCTAAGTTCATGTGATCGTGGGGATTTTTTTCCCCCAGAAAGTTAAAATGGACAATTAAACCTCCAACAATTGCCCTTTACGATTCCAGTTTAACACGCTATCCCCAGTGTAAATTGTGTTTGTTTGTTTGTTTGTTTGTCTGTTTGTTTTTTCATACTTTAGGGTATCTAATGGCCCCCCTTTGTTGCAGATTTATGCTTATGAGCTCTTTCCAGCCTTCTCTTTCAGGTCATTTTCACTGAATGACAAATAAACAAACAAACATACTTTAGAAGTCAGATGACTCTGGGAGCATACATGGCTTAAGGGCTAGGATCCAGGAGGGCATGTGAGATGTCATGAACTCAGGCCATTGAGAAAAGCATCTTATTTCCCCTCCAAACATCTGCAGACCTTCCTCTGGCTTGGGAGAGATGTGTTTCTTAAATTGAGAACTTAGAAAACGTAACCAGCCAAAGTTAGAGGATGATATATCATTGAAAAGATTCACCTTTAAACAGTAAAATAATGGTTTCTTAGAAAATTATTCATCTGGGATGGGCAGGCACTTAAGAACTGAAATCTGTGTGACACTAGCAGATTCACCTCCTATCTCATGAGGGCACGGATGAGAACAGCAGGTGTGACAGGGCACGGATGAGAACAGCAGGTGTGACAGAGGCCTCCGCTCTCCCCTTGTTTTCCTGACAAGAACACAGAGTTGAATTGCCTAGGTTCTATGTACGTATGTATGTATGTATGTATGTATGTATGTATGTATGTATGTGTGTAGTATGTATGCATGTATGTGTAATGAGACTCCACTGCATTCGTAGAGAGAGAGGAGCATAAGTCTACTGTTGGCCAACAATAAGACCTACCATGTATCATAATTAGGGATTTGTGTGTCTTTGCTTATTTATAATTGGACATCAGCATATGAAAGACATCTTAAAAACAGTATGTGCTATATGAAATTTCATATTTCATAAAATAAAATATGAGAAAGTAGAAAACACAGGGAACTCCTAGAGGGTAGCCTGTGTATGATCATTGCTACAATGATTCTTGAGACTAGATATAGTATAATACTGACATTTAGAAAAAGGCAAGGCTGGGTTTGGAGAAGCTGGAAGTTAGTGAGATTTTGACAAAAGCCAGGGGAAGAAAATGAGCCATGCATGGAATAAAAATGGGAGAAATGTCAATTTTTTGCTATAGAGAATAGAATCTGGCCAGCCCCAAGACAAATGCTAAAAAGGCATCCCATCAGGGAGGGGTCGACTTCAGATTTCCAGATTTCACCTCAAGTAGGCTCAGGATGTAGTGAAACCGTTAAGAATTGGACATTAAAAGCCATCTGTTTTAAAATTTGAGAGATTTGACTTTAAATATCAGCTCTGTCAGGTTTTTGCCCCTGAGATTGGCAGTGGGTTAATAAGCCTTTCTGAGTCCCAGTTTGGTTTTATTATTATTATTATTGTTGTTGTTGTTGTTGTTGTTGTTGTTGTTGTTGTTGTTGTTGTTTGGTCTCAAAAATGGAGGGCAAAGAATTGATCTTGCAGGACTAGGGACAGAAGCTAATCTACCTGACAGAGGTGATTGTCTACTGAGTTACAGTGCAGCTGGGATTGGGATTCACCTTCTCTTAATACACCAGCTCATCCTATGATTGTTCTCACATTGCTGTATGCATCCGTTTCAACTTACAAGATCAAACAAATGGCAAGCTTTGAAAACGGCTACTCTGCACATTGCCACTTGCCTGTAACTTTTCAATAGCTATCTCTCGCTTTGAGATATGGTCACACTGATTGATGTAGAGAATTTCTAAATTTAATTAACTTAATTTTCAATTCAACTTAATTGATTTAGAATTTCATGCATATGTATTGTATTTACCGTATTTTTATTCTACCCTCTCCCTACTTCAGTTCATCCCCTTTCCTGCTCCCATATCCCCCCAGCCCACTGAGTTCATTCAGTGTTACTCGTATGTGTATGTGTTTAACCCTGATGACTCATCATTGGATCACCCATCAGAGGCTCAGCTCTGAAAAAAAGACAGATTCTCAATCTCTCAGCCATCACTGACTGCCTGTAGCTCTTCTTCTGAGAGTGGAGCCTTATGACATTTCCCCATCTTTGTTGACCTGCCAAATTGGGGTTATCATATGTAGGTCTTCTTAAGTCAGACATATTACTGAGATTTCATGGGTGTAGTAGCTTCCCGGTCATATATAGAAAACACGGTCTTGCAGCAGATATAGCCTGGTCTTGTGGCTCTTATAGTCTCTCCATCCACTCTTCTGGAATGTTCCCTGAGCCTTCATTATAGAGGTTGCATTTTAGATATATTGACTGAGGTTGGATCCCCATTGACTGTTACTTCTCTAGATCTTAATTATGTTGATGTCTTAGTCGTCCCCATCTGCTACAGAATTAACACCCTTTTCTGATGAGCAGGCGAAGGGTACATTTATTAGTGGATATAAAAGTGGGTATTTAGAATACAATCAGAAAATATACAAGGTGTAGGAAAGTGGCAATAGTTGGTTCTCTTTTAGAGTCCAAAGCTATACCAACCATGGGTAGCTGTGTAGGTTTACAATAGCAGGCACGAGTTCTCTCTTACTGAGGCTGTAAGTCCAATTAGATGGCTGTGGTTTATCGCCCTTGGACCCTTGGGAATATCTTGCCATGCTGGCCACTGTTGTAGTACCCAGGCTTTGCAGTTGAGTAGGTGCATTGATGGCTTGTCTCCCTTGGAAGGCTGCATGTCACCTTCTGTGACACTAGGATACAGTGAGAGCCGTTCTTCAGGAAGAAGGCTTCTGTGTCATCCCCAGTTTGATCCCTGTGTTTGAAGTGTGCCTGTTTTCAACAACAGAGTTTTACCTTCATGTTCTGGGAGGAAACCAAGGGCAATGGCAATAGGCTGTATGGGTTTGGGAGTCTCTCGGGCTACCCTGACCAACAACTTGAAGAGGAGTTTCCCAAGTTTGTTGCATAATCTATGGCCCTTGGGGAGGGCATGACTGCAAGGAATATGACTTCATTTAAACAATATGTGCATTACCTGTATTACATGTGAATTTTAAATAAACATAAAGTAGTATTTCCCTATAGCTTTTTTTTTCAAACATTTGGGTGTTATTTATTCCTCCCCTCTCCACAAAGTTTCCCCCTATTTTTTCCTAATTCCCCACTCATTGCACCTGTGCCCTGTATAAAATATTCCTCTGTATAAAATATTTTTCTTAAACCCTCAAGAATTTCATACAGTGTATTTTGATCATATTTACCCCAAGTCCCCCAACTCCTCCTAGACCCACCCTTCCTTCCAAATTTATGCCTCCCTTTCAAATAACCTATCAACTCCAATATATTTCTAGTTGTGGGGCCAAGCAATGGAGCAGAGTCAACCAACCAGGAGCCATGCCTTTAAAGGAACCTGGCTCTCCCTCCCTGAGAAGGCTTCCACTGTCCATAGCGTTTTGGATATGTGCCAAGGCTCACCTTCCCACTCACGGCTGGAATGTTGACTGGCTTGGTTTTGTGCAGATCCTGTGCATGCAAACAAAGCTGCTGTGACTTCAAGAACGTAGTGGTCCTGCCACATTCAGAAGACGTCATTTTTCTCTAGTCTTCTCTAATCCAGATTCTTTCTGCCCCCACCTTCTGTTATGGTCTCTGAGCATCAGTGGTGTGTGTGTGTATGTGTGTGTGTGTGTGTGTGTGTGTGTGTGTGTGTGTGTGTATGTGTGTGTTTATGTGCGCATGCCTGCCTTAGTGTGTAAGTGCATAGGTGTGGAGGCCAGGAGGAGACATAGGTGTGTCATTTGTGGCTGAGCACTCCTTGGACACGTATTCTCTGCCCTCTGGCCAGTGGTGAGTTTGTGTGTTTAGCCACACACAAAGGTGTTTTTCCAAGGAGTTGTGATAATGGAGAAAATTGATGAGTAAAGGAGAATTTCACTGTGTTTCTATCTCTATCCTGAGCTTCCCTTCACACCCTTCACCAGCCCTGTCTCTAGGCTCTGGCCACCTTGACCTATCTTTTCCTCCGTTGCTTTCCAGGCACTGGCTCCTCTCTGTGCCTGGAGAGCTCCTTTGCCCACTATGTGACTGTTGGATTTTAGCTCAGTTCTATCTTCCCTGTGGCAGAAGTCCATCGCTAATCTCCTCAGACAGATTCTTTGTAGAACTCACTGCATTTTTTATTAAATGCGGTTCTGCAATTGCTCACGCAAAGTCTTTTTTTCTCCCTTGTGGGAGGAAGTCCTGCTTGATGAACAAGGATGAGAGAATGTTTGAACTGCTGGGATTTGCTTCTAATGACACTTTTGACAATTAAACAGTAGCTGCATATAAATATTTATTTAGGTATTTGCCAAACTTTAATTTTTTTGAAAACTTCAACACCACAAGAAAGATGGGACTGTTTTTTTTGTCTTTTCTTTGTCTCCAGCCCTACCCCAAGTGATATCCTCACTGAGTAGAAAAGTCCATCTGAAACATTACAGGCAATGCCTTGCATTGAACAATATGGCTTTATTTATGATCTAGCATCCACTTTTGCTGTGTCCCTCTTGGAATCACATTTGAGGTGGGTTGAGGCAGAGAAGGTGTTCCTTGGGAGGACCAGGGGGCGGGGAGAGGTATAATGTCCTTGTTATCTGCACGAATCCTGGCAAGACATGGTGCCCTTCCACCTCAAGGTGCTGTGAATGTCCTAGGAAAGGATAGTGCCTTTCAAGGAGACTCTGATTCTTAATTTTTGCCCAAATTACTGGGTCCTGAATCCAGTAAAATGCAGAACATCCTTACTATTAAAAGATCCACTTCTACATCTACAATTCTTATGCTTCTTGGTACTTTGACAAATGAATCATATTACTGAAAATTTAAAATAATTTGAAAACTAAAATTAGTATGTTTCATATAGTATGAGTCATGAGATTAAACACTGTATTGTCAGAGATTCTATGGAGAATGAAAAGCAACTAAGTTGCTACTTTTGAAATGAAGCCATCGAATCTCCTGACAAATAATATATGCTGAGAGATGTAACTGTTATTTGAGAAAAAGCAAGTTTCAGGCTTAAATGTTTGTCACAATTCCATTCATAAAATAAATGCACATATGTATATGTCTGAACACATAATATGAAAAAAATATTATTGAAGGAGGGAAGGGGAGAGAGACTGACTAAACAATCTTGAGCTGAAGGCTTAGAGGTGTCTTTTGGTATACCCACAATCAGTTGGAGTGGACGTATCCCCTGGTTTCTTCTACATTGACCAATTATACCTTTGTTCTTCCACTGTTTCCATGGGTGGGTAGGCTTTCTGATGTTTCTGTTGTTGAAGTTCAGCTTAACCCATGATGTTCTGACAAAATACAAGGAGTTTACAAGGTGTTATTTAAATCTTGTTTTGTTTGTTGAGGCTTGCTTTGTGACAAACTATATGGTCAATTGTGGAGAAAGATCTATGAGGTGCTGAGAAAAAGGTATATTCTTTTGTGCTTGGATTAAATAGTCTGTATATGCCTGTTAGGTTTATTTGTTTCATAATGTTGGTTAGTTTTATCATTTCTCTGTTTAGTTTTTGTCCAGATAACCTGTCAATTGTAAGAGTAGGGTGTTGTAGGTCCACTGGGGATAACACACTGCTCAGGGCAGCTGAGAGAACCCCAGAGGATTCAGCAGGCACAGAAGATGGGTGCAAGAAGGGAATCTAATCTGTATGGTTCTGCATCAGCAGGTCTGATGAAGGTGGACAGAGAGGTGGTGGGACAATGGAGGTCCAGCTGGGATATCAGGCTGCTCAGGGTAGCTGAGGGTAACCCAAACTCAGCAGACAAGGGAGGTGGAGTCAGTAAAGGAGGTCCATATTCCCTTATTGAATTTATTGAAGAGACCACTACCTGTAAGGGCCACAATATTTTCTTTTGCTTTTGTATTGTCAATGGTCTCCTGACATCCCGAAACTTGATATATTCTCTGTAGAACCATATTCTCTGTAGAACCCGAAACTCGATATATTTTATCTGTAAAACCCTCCACAGCTCTCCAGTCCCAAGTTTTCTTTGAAACAAAGTTCCTTGTAAAACATATTCTTCTCACTCCAGGACTGCATACTTCACCATGTGCAAGAGATAAGTTGTCTGTTTCGCTTAATGATCTCCCTGGAGCATAACTAAATTGCGAATGTATAAATCAAATGTGTCAATCATTGTGAGCTTGTGTGTACAGTTCCATTTGTTTTCCTAATATATCTGAGTGATTTTTGCAAGGAAGGTAAGCAAGAGTTTCTTCTTTTCATAGACTTTCCAGACAGGTCCACACAGTATACCTAACTGTCACAATTTGCTGAGTTGGATTCCATGGTATAATGTATGAACTGTGATTTTTACATTCATTTCATCAAATATTCACGGGGTGCTTATAAATTACTGGGAGCTCTTCTGGACACTGGACTTATAGTGCTGAATAACAGGAAAGGCTCTGAATCACAGAGCTTTTAGTGAAATGATGGAACAGATGATAGCAGATAGAAGAGTATGGTAAGATTACCGACAGTTGAAGAACAGTAAGTCAATTCGTGGATCCTGAAGTGACCACCTCCTGTCGCTAGGCTGGATCCCCCAGTAGAAGGATAAGGACATCAAACCCACACCTCTGCCACACACACACACACACACACACACACACACACACACACACACAACGCTTGACCCCAAATTTTTCCTTTTTACAAGAAATGCATGGACAAAGATGGAGCAGAGAATAATGGAATAGTCAACCAATGACTGGCCCAACTAGAGAGCTATCCTATGGACAAGCACCAGTCCCTACACTATTAATGATGCTCGGTTACGCTTGCAGACAGGAGCCTAGCGTAACTGAGAGTCTCCACTCAGCAGCTGACAGAAACAGATGGAGACACTCACAACCAAACCATCAACAGAGCTCAGGAAGTCTTATGAAAGAGTTGACGGACCCAGAGGAGTAGGGACTCCACAGGAAGACCAACAGATTTAACTAATAACCCAGACCCTGGGGGCTCTCAGAGATTGAACCACCAACCAAAGAGCATACATGGGACGAACCTAGGTTCCCTGCATATGTGTATCAGATGTGCAGTTTGGTCTTCATGTAGGTCCCGAACATCTGGAGTGGGGGCTATCCCTAAAGTTGTTGCTGGTCTGTGGAATCCGTTTCTTCTAGCTGGGCTACCGTGTCTGGCCTCACTGGGAGAGGATATGCCTTGTCCCAACAGAAACTTGATATGCCACGATGGGGGGAGTCCAGGGGCGGGGCTCCACCCTCTCACAGGAGAAGAGGACAGGAAATGGTGGGAGGGACTGTATGAGGGGAGCATTTGGAGAAGCTGGGGCAGTGATCAGGATGTGAAGTGAATAAATTAATAAATTAATGAAAAACAAAAATAAAAAAGAGTAAATGCCAAAAGTTGTTGGAGTATGCCACTCCCCATGGTGGGGAGGGTCTTCAGTGGTAAGA